>JAOYMZ010000002.1:159733-174868 GCA_025802335.1 Pinguicula primuliflora
CCGCCGTGGCGGGCGAGGCGGCCGCCGTGGCGGCCGAGCTGCCCTGTCACTCCGATTCGGCTAAAGTCGGAGCGCTTTTGAAGTTACGGGCGACAAAGCGGCCGCCTTGGCGCCGTGGCGGCCACCTTTTAGAACACTGCCTAGCATTGCTCCCAAAATGTATCGTTCTTCATTTGAAAATTTTCGAAAACTTGTATGCCTTTCTGTCAACAGGTAGATCTTAAATCCCTTGCAACCAAAATGGCAATATTTTGTATACAATTGTATAAATATACACATCCACAAGTCAATAGTAGCTTATGAAGAATACATGCCCCAAAATGGGAAATACTACACTAATGTACTGCTATATGGTCAAGGAGATGATCAATCTAAGTGCCGGATTAATAAAAAGTCTTGTGACATCAGTCGCTGTAATCCCCAGAACCAGAAGAATCTGAACCTTCATCCTCATCTTCTTCATCTCTACCAGAGTCATCATCATTGATTTCCACATCTTCCTCCAAAATTTCTGCATCGTCTTCTTCATAACCATTTTCAGTTTCCATGTTATCCGCATCATCATCGCTCATTTCCAGCATATCATTGCTTTGGTTAGAAGTAACATCATCCATTGCTGCGCCCCACTTATCGTAGCCATACGCGTCGTCGATTGCAATATCATCAGAATCACCAGCTTCCAAGCTGTTGCTGCTCTCTTCATTTGCAACTTTGATATTTCTAGAGGAAAAGCCTCTCGGTTGCTCTCTTCTGGAAATTCTCGGCTCCTCCATCTCATGCTCAATAATGGTTGCTTTGCCGTAACTGCCCAGAGTATCCGCAACCGTGCTGCTCTTCTCAGTTCTTCTCCTTCGAACTGTTCTGCGACCCCGTCCATGCGACTGCCCCGTTGCTCTGATGCCTTGCTTCAGCAGACTTTCAGTTAACATCTCACTTCGCTTCATAATCCGCCTGCTTGATTGTGAGATTGAGCGTACAACCCCTTTCTGCGACTTGCCACGTGGGCGGCCACCTCCTCGACCACGAGCTACCGGCTGAGACCCCGAACTGCCAGGAGGTTTACGGATAGGATTAGGAACCCAGGTCTCCTCTTTTCCAGCTACTTGACCATCAAAGTCCATACTTTCAGCCTTGAGGATGTCCTGATAGCAATATCTCAATGCGAAATTCTGCACAAAGAAGACAACTAAGTCCTTAGGATATGTATACATAGAGATTTGTTCAGGTGTACAGTTATGTACAGCCACAATCGCAACCGTCCACATGGCTCAAACACACACAGAGATTGTGGTTGTACACAAGATGTACATATATGGCTCTACACCCACGAATTTCACTGTATATATATATATCATGTTAAAGAAAGGCTGAAAACAAAGAAGAATTATCAAATCATCAGGACCCATTCTTGAAATGGAGAATATAGGCGTCAACAGATGACTATGCAGAGAACTGTTGGTACGTTCTAGAGTCGAAAATTGACACGGTAACTTAAATATGAATCTAATGACTAGAAGGGTGTGAGAGGAAGTAACCGGAAGAGCTTCCGTTTGCTTTTTATCCAGTGTGTCTGCCATTTGATTATGATGGTAATATATTGATTCATCAAGTTCCAAAAGTCTCAAAGCAACAGCAGCAGTGGACTTCGGCAACCATGGAAGCGGAGGAACTGATCCCGGGTCGTTAAAGTCTTTTCCAGAACCACGTGATGGGTCATAATAGCACAGTAACTCTTCAGTAGTCTCAAAATCAGCAGAAAGATGATCACGCTTTATGGCGCCCTCAAGCTGGGTAAGGATCTGCAGAATATATTCAATAAAACCCGGGTCAGACCAGCACTACAAAAGCCGAGGAGAATGGTCATAGAACACAAAACAGATGCAATTGTATAAGTCTTGAGGCATTAAATGCAATCGAAGCAAGTACACCACCCTTTCAAGTCAACTAATGAATCATGCTCAAGTAAGATGCGTTATTCGTGAACACCTGCAAAAGACCCTCGACCGATGAAGTGCTATGTAGCTGTAGCCCCCAAGTTTTCCTGCGTTCTTCTGTCCAAGAAGAATGAAGAGCCTCAGATGGAACAGTAGCCTGCCAGACAGTTGGTGATTAGCGACAGCACAGGATAAAAAAATGTAAATACAATGTAGGCATACCTCAAGCAAAGCTAAAATTGTTTTGACTAATCTGACTCTAGGCGGAGAGGAGTCGTCCATAACTTTGTCGGTTCCGTCCAATAAATATTTTTCTTGACCAACTTGCTTTGAGTAACCACGTTGGCAGAAAGGGCAACTGCTCGTATTCATATCGTAAGTAGACAGGCAAATATCACAAATTCCAAACAGAGGTGAGCACCTTTTCTCATCACATGCCTTGGCACACAAAATAGATGAGTTGCAGCATTCCTTCATAATCCAAGTATGCAAATCTTCATGCCTCTTCAAAATGTGGTTGATCTCTGTTTCAGTCTGGCCAATATCAATCCTAAAGGAACTTGATGGTTCTAATGTATCGAAATTTGTACCGGAAACTGCACCATGAAGACTCTCAACGCTTTCATGGGAGAGGCTAGAATTCACATCAATGGAATCTTGCCCAATGTTGTTCGGATAACCATTGAAAACGTTATGCGACAAACAATTCCTTCTAATACATTCCTTGAAGCAACCTTCAATTTTTTGGAGCATTATATGCAAATGTGATTCTCGAGTCCCACGAGTATCCAGAGATGTCAAAAGAGAATCAAATGCCTACAGAATCATTAACTGAAGTATTAAAAACAGCCCGACAGTATAAGTTTAGGTATCAATTTCCACAGTACAACACATTGGATACAATTATATAAGAATAAGAACCATATAATCCGAAAATGTAGGACAACTAACTACCACTCTTCAACTCCGAACAGAACCTTTGCACGGCAATGTGATATCTTCGTTTTGATTCTCCATACCAGCAAGGCACAAACATACATAAAGTAACATTATTATTCCACGACAATTATTAAGCAGCTTTCGACAATTACCATCACACATAAAAAAAATATGAAACCGTTATAGCAAAACCCAATAATTTTTTATTTTATTTCCAACCCAGCTATAAAATCACTAGTGCCTTCCAGCATCAGTCTTCCTAAGTTCATGTCGAACAGAAAGAGTACCAAGATATAAGAAAAGTAACCCACTAGGGAAGTAAGAGCATAGAAAATAAATTTGGTATGAGAAGATTGATAAGATGTTCAAACCTCCACAGAATCAATAAGTTTCCAATTCCCGTCGGGCGATTCCACAAAGATCCTTCCTGAACTAGGATCTACACAGGAAGCTGAAGCTACAAACAGCCAATAACGATTCCTCCTCCTATCCTGGCCCAGCGGCAAGGACCTGTAAATATACAGCTCTTCTGCCCTATGGCCAATGTATGATTTCAGCTGTAATCGCGACCTCTCTGTAACGTGTCCATTCTGCTGAGCTGAAGAAATATACTGACCCATAAATATATCCTGAACAGGATTATCAAGGGAGTTGTAGAGACTATCCGGCAAAACAGAAGTTGTGGTGGCTGATAGGTCATCTATCCGATTTTCTGCAACTGATGGACTGAGACCACCTTCTATTACAGCAGCAGAAGGATCATGGAACTTAGTAACTATAAATTCCTCTCTTATTCGCCTTTTGTCAAGCTGTGCTTCTGCCCACATCTGCTTTTTAAGAGCATTTGAAGAATCCATCCTTTCCTGCAAGAGTAGCATGATCAGAAACTATAGATGGACTGGAAGTTCTATTTTGCATGTTTCACTTTCAAAAGTATTAGAAAGTCAAACCTCAAGAATTACACGAATTGAATTCCCTTCATTGGCAATTCCAATTAAGGTCACAAGGGCATTCAGACGCTCCTCAACTGATAGATCAGAATATTCACCTTCAGAAAGGCACAGAACCCAGGCTTCACCTGACCTGCTTTCATCAATCTCAACTCCTAGATCAGAAATGCGGTTCCCAGTATCTTCAGAAGATCAAAGTAATTGATTAACAAAAATTGTGACGTTCACATATCAGCAGATCAACAATAACTGCTGGAACAAGCTATTGAGATATGGATTCTTACCGATACTAGTAATTGCATCCTGTAGAATTGCATCAACTGTAAGCTTGTTTTTACAATTACCCGAAGAAGAGGCCATCTCTTTGCATTCATCAATATTATCTGCATTCAAGGGGATAGCTACAGCATCACCTTCTGTACCATCGGCAACATCACTGTCAGAATCATCGTCCCTTTCTTCTTCATCAGCATTTCTATCAGCTGCAAAACCGTTAGCATATCTCAATATCTTCTCCTTAGCTGAAGCGATTATTGAATCAGCATCGGCGGGATCCTTTCTGAAAGCTGGCCGTACACAGTAAGTAGACGGAGCAGTTCTTTCAAAAAGGATAGGATCCCTTGACAGGGCAACAGATATAGAAGCCTCTGGAGTTTTGCTCGTCGTCAAGTCACGAAGTCCGGATTTCTGGAAGAAATATATAAAATCAAATGTAGGAAGAAAGAAAAAAATGGTATCTTGATTATAGCTGCACTTACTTGAATTTTTTCTGCAATATCAATAACATTTAACCCTTTGCCTCCTTCAAGAGCAAGAACATGGTAAGCAGCAAACTTCACAGTTCCTGGAGTCAACCGGTGCCTGGATTTACGTTGGAGGGTTAACCCTTTTTCTTGCATGACAGCAACTGCACTTTCAGCCGCTGAACCATTTCTCAGAGTAGATACTATCTCTTCACAACCTTTGGTCTGAAAGTTAAAGAACGTCCAGTAATGAATATGCAAATATATACTATTTCAATAAGCAAACGAAGATGCAATTACATAATTTATAATGGTAAGAAATATTAGCTTAAGACTCTGTTGTTTCATTCACGAACTTGGGTTTGCAGACTGAAAAATTACATACGGCATAGTTAATTTGATTTGGTAACAAATTCATATATTGTTATTAGATTCCATCAGCAATGCACCTGAATACTTAGAAACTCTCTTCAGTTAAGTCTCAGATATCCATGCAGTAAGAGAACATGATGCGTCTAAGATAAAGAACATATTCAGGAGACGTCAAAATGAGGGTACCTCTTTAATATCATTAGGTGAAGCCCGATCAATGGCCTTTCTTTTCAATTTTGGCCCAAAACCAGCCGATAGTGCAAACTGTCTAAGTATTTCGGGCCATGTCAATGGATTTAAGTGCTTTTGCCAGCTTCGTATGTCAAAACCCCACAAAAATGCCTGCCACAGTAATATCTAATTATATCTTAATGCCAAAGAATCCTAGACGAAAGCAATTGAAAGGCCTTGCAGAGGATAGTTACCCCTTCAACAATATGAGGATGTCCACCTTCAGGATTAACAGCACTATATTGATTTGTACCGGGCCCACCGGAAGGCGTTCTCACAACATCTTCAATATCTTTTACAATGAGTTTTAGTATGCCAATGTGTATCTCACCGAGCAGCCTAGATTCCTGTGGAAGCGAAATGTATGATTGGTAGTGGAACCAATCCAAGAGTAAGCACATGGGCAGCGGATATAGATAAAGAAACAATATAAATAATGAAATAAAAAGCGAACAGGAGAGAGGGGATGACGATGTAAACCTAGCCCACGAATTGCACAGACTGAGAAATAATAGATCGAGATGAGCCACTTGCCCAGTACAAGAAATCAATAGACACCCCAAAACTTACATAGTCATGAAAAGCTTGCAAGAATTCGTCAAGAGTAAAAGGCCAAAGCCCAAGAATATCAGAAAACGTCACACAGAACTTCCAAACCTGAAAAGTCAACAATCATCATTCAAAAAAATTGCCAGTCAGACACATATACAGAATGATAATCTCCAAATTCTTTTGATTGAGAATAAAAGATGACAAGGGACGAAATAAGTCCATACCATGAGAAGGTTGCCAATGTTTTTTTCTGAACCCATCCAAGGCTTAATGGCAAATGGCCGTTTTAATTGAACAGATTTTGGAGGAAATTGGCACAATGCATCTGAATAATTGAAAGTTTCAATTAGCTCTAACAAGCATTCAGCCAAAAGAGCAGAATAAAAACTTACAAAATGTTAGACAGAAAATGTAAACCAATCATTTTATTATATTTAGTTAACAGTGCAAATGTTCACTAGTGGAACTAACACTGATCAAGATTTAGATAATAAATTGACGCGTAAATCTACTGACAAGCTATGAAAAGGAATAACGAGCAGCAAAAAAGACTCCAGTAACTTGCTACAGTAGATATATTCAATAGACAACTTCAATAACCCATTCCGCTCTTGAACGGAAAAGTATGAGCATCAAAATACTAAATCCTTGGAGCTTAAAATTAGGCATGTACTTTGACCGAGTAAAAAGCAGGACAACTATATTGATTTAGAAAAAAATTTCAGGATTAGCGGGCTAATAGAAACGATCCTATCTACATACTAAAGATGCTACTGACAAAAGAACCGATGATCAAATATGAGTCCTGAACTGATCATAGGATTGCGAAGGGAAAAGGGGTTGACATATATCTACAGGTAAGGATAACTATGCAGGTTACTTTTACCAGTTTGTCAAGCAAACCAACCAACCTCGGAATGACTCAAGGTTTTGCAGAGTGTCATAATCCAGGGATAAAATTGAAGGTAAATCCTTGCTCGCAGCAGCTAATTCCATCAGTTCCAGGCGTTCATCTTCTATAAGCTCCATGGATTCTTTAGCGATTCTCCGCGCTGTTGCTTTCTCCATTGCAGCTTTCTGCCTTTCTGCTTCTTTCTCTCTGCGGCGCTCTTCTTTCTGTTTCTTCCTTTCCTCCTGTAAATACATGTAAATAAAGATGGGGGAGCAAAGAATTATGTGCCAGTAATGAAACCACAAAATACACTATGCCGAAAATAGGGACAGAGAGACAGAATAGTTCAAATATACCCTCAGAAGTTCCTTTTGCATAAATTTCTCCCTTCGCTCCATTTCACGTCTTTCTTCACGCTGAAATTTCTCCTCCTGCTTCTGCTGCTCCCGCATGATTCGCTGTTCTTCCTTTCGTCTTTCACGGTCCAGCCTCTCCATTTCCTTTTTGACTTGCTCCTCCCTCTGATGAAGCAGAAAAATAAAAATAATAAAAGAGAGATAATCCTTATATTTTACAGTGTGGTGTTCCTCAAGTACTAATATATAACTAGAGGCACGCAAATAAGCAAATATGACGTGTCCACCTTTCGCCTTAAGAGGTCTTGTTTGTCATGTTCTTTCTGTATCTTCTTTCCATGGGCTTGAACATCTCTTTGAGGTTCATCACCCTACATAAGATAATTAACAACTGAATCGCATCAGCACATATCATTGCTCCAGCTATGTACTTAAATATACGGAAATACAAGCACCTTGCGTTTCCTTTCCAAGAGTAAATTATCATCGTCCTGTGCAAGAAACTCGGCATCCATCGGAGATGAGCAAATTTGCATCTGCCTGCCTGTTTGAAGATACATATTCATATGCCCATTGTCAGGCATAAGTGGCAATTTTGTTTTTGGTGGTATGTGACCATCCATAGGAGAGTCATAGAAAGATGGGCCCCCCTGCCCTGGTACATCAGTTCTGATTTTAGAGTCCACCGAATCATGATGAGCAACTGGAGCGACCTGAGAAAAGAAGTTTGTGAAAACTCAAAAAAGTATTATTTGGTAGCAACTAAATGGCATTGATATGCCGGTGATTGTCTTTCCCAACTGTGAATTGCGTAAGGAATTTTTTGAAGGAATTTTTTTAATTTAATTTTACTCTCCTCTTTATATTCAGCCTTCATCTGTTGTATCTTCAAAATAATGTCCTAGGTTTAAAGACTGATTAAAGAAACAGAAAGGATGATGAGCGTTTAATCTTTGCAAAGAACGATACAGGATAAGTTATTTAGAGCTGTTAAACTGACCTATTTAGGCAATCATATTCCAAAGGAGACGATACATAGAAAAAACTAGGCAGATCATTATTAATATCCGAACATTGAAACCAACCTTAAAGTGCTTCGCATCATATTGGCCGTATAACTTTTTATCATATGACTGCTTGAATCTGTCTTGCAGGTCCGTGGTCACTGTTGTGAGCAGGGTACATGAATGTTAGTAATTTGGTTCCAGAGTCATTTTGATAAATCCATATTGCAACTTTAGTCATAGGAAATAGGAAAAATAGAATCACCATTCAGTGCACAACACTTTTGCAGTTATTGTTTTATTATAGAAAGCGAATTTGTCCAAACTGTTATTGCAGTGAAAAGAATTCTATCACTCCAAAATAAGATAATTCAATTAATACATATAAATATGATTTGACACCTACAAATTTGATCAATCCTTTAATTTTGATACTGCAAACTTCACAACTCACACCACCAACAAGACTCAGGATACATTCTTGAACGAAAAAGAGGCTTCACACTTGGAAGAGCATAAAGTCCATGTGAAGGGTATATTACAATATTGTGAGCGCAACTCCACAACTATTTTACCCCGTTAAAACATTCATTATCATACACCCAATATAATCAATGAACAGATATACTCATATTACTGGGTAGAATTTTCTAGTCTAACGCCTAAACCACACACCACCCACACGACATGAACACAGGAAAACGCAATAAAACAAATGTGCCATGGAACGAGAAATCATTAAGCTTCAATGCCAAATCACAAGTCTGAGGCTGAGATATAGATTAATGCAACGAGAAATGTACCTATAGGTGCGCCAAATGCACCAGGTGGCAGTTCATCAAACTCAACTCCAAGAGTAGGCCCATCTTCCCTTATAGGCCCCCCCAACTGTGCCTCGACACAAGCTATCACTCTCTGCTCCATGATTGTCCTGGGTGAATCATAATACCTTGTTGGCACTACTGGAGTATCATCTCCATTGCCAAACTCACTAGAACCTGACCCCGACCCCGTTCCCGACCCTGGCCCAGTTCCCGATCCTGATGCAGAACCAGAACCAGAACCAGAACCAGAACAATGCACGCTGGTAGGATCTTCTGCCATCATTTCCTCTCTTGAAGATTCATTCAAACGCTTTCTCCCAGTTTGTGCAGATTGACGTTTTGTAGGTGCCCCACTCATTGCTTCTTTGTTCTCTCTCTTCTCCTTCAATCTTCTATGACAAAACCACATCTGTAATTGCCTATCAGTTAAACCTAAATCGGCTGACAATTCAGCACGAGTAGCCTCGGATGGATACGTCTCCACTGATTAAAAGAACCACAGAGGAGAAACATATGATCAATAAAGTATTCATCTTAGATAAAAATGCACAAAATGCAATATTACTTGGGTTTCCCAGAAGCAAGCAAGAAACAATATGCGCCCGAAGTTAATTAACTCGGAATATCAATTAATCAAGCAGCGAAGTGTAAGAAATGTCATGAACATGATTGGAAGACTTGATTGACGCTAACAAGTTTATCTCTTCACAACTTTCACACAACACACACACAAAAAAAAAAGATAATCCACAACTTAACCCGAAGTAAATGAAGTCATAAATCACGAAGTCACACACGAAAAAAAAATCCATACTTGCGTAGGTTTTCTCGAGCGCTTCCAACTGACGAGGAGTCTTCATCTGACGCTTCGGCCTCTTGGATCCCTCCGGCGTGCTGTGATTCATGCTCCTAGTACCCTCTTTCTCCGAGGCAGCATCCATGGGAATTCAATCCGCAGGCACACAAACCCCAGAACAAAAAATCAGAAATTTTGACCCAAAACGAGCTCTAGGGTTCCGAAAAATCGTCCACCCTATCCCGTCCCAAAACGAAATCAAGAACAGAGAGGAATTTGACTTCCCTGTGCAGTAAATGCACCACCAACACCCATGGCTTTGGATTTTCTTATATCGTGAGCGTCGTGATTGCGAAAGGGAATATCGCAAACACAGAGAGAGAGAAACAAGGGAACCCAAATACGAACAATTGTTGTAGATCCAGAGACGGATTCTTATTACTAATAACACAAAATATATGGCGATGAAATTAAAAGCAACACATAAACAGCAGCAGTCATAATAATAAACGGAGTCGTAGGAGTAGTAGTCCATCGCGCTCTTGCTCCTATCAAATTCCATCCCACCTTTTTTTTTTAAGGAATTACCAAAACAAAAGCTTTGTAATTCGAGTTCCATTTATATTCATTTATTTATTGGTCAGATTATTATGAACATATTCTGTGCTTTATAAAACTGGAGACTTTCGTTCTCCACCCACTGTTCTTGGACGCTTCAATCCAAACAAGACGAATACGGGCTGTGTTAGTAGGCCAGATATTATTGGGCCGACCCGATTGTTGCTGAGCCTGATGATATATATCGAGCGGGAGTTCGAAGCTGCTCGATTAAATGCGTCAATGAGATACTGAAGGTATGGGTAGTATGGTGAAGATGAAGTGGCCGAAGGAGATTACGCCGTCTCTTGTTCACCGGCTCATTTGTGCCGAGAAGGACGTGGACAAAGCGGTTTCCGTATTCGACTCCGCCACTGCGGAGTACGGTACCGGCTTCCGGCATGACCAAGTCACGTTTGGTGTAATGATTCGGCGGTTGCTCTCTGCGAATAAGTTTGTGCCAGCGGAGGGTATGCTTGTTAGGATGAAGGAAGAGAAGGTTGACGTCGATGAAGATTTGTTCTTGTCCATTTTCAAAGCCTACGCGAGGGTTCATAAACCGCTTGAAGTGGTCAGGGTTTTTCAGAATATGAAGGAGTATGGATGTGTGCCCACAGCAAAATCATATGTAACTGTGTTTTCTACTCTTGTGGATGAGAGTCACCTGAAAATGGCATTCGATTTTTATCGGCACACGAGGAAGAAGGGAATTCCTGCTAGCGTTCCTTTACTTAATGTTCTGATCAAAGCATTATGCAAGAACAATGCAACAATTGACTCAGCCTTTCAGATATTTCGTGAGATGCCTAAGCGTGGGCACTCGCCGGATTCATACACTTACGCGACTCTGATTAATGGGTTGTGTAGATCTGGGAGAACTCTTGAAGCGAAAGAGCTTTTGATTGACATGGAGACCAATAGCTGTTCGCCTTCAGTTATTACCTATAGTTGCCTGATACACGGTTTCTGCAAGTTTAATAAATTGGATGAGGCAATGGAATTGCTGAAGGAGATGAAGGACAAGGGTGTTGCTCCAAATGTTTATACTTATAGTTCGCTTATTGATGGTCTTTGTAAGGGTGGACAATCTTTGCAAGCTGAGGTGCTTTTGAAGAGGATGGTTAGTGAGAAACTTGTTCCAAACTCAATAACTTACAGTTCCTTAATTCATGGTTTCTGCAGGGAAGGTATGCTTCCTGATGCAGTTCAGATTCTTGATCGGATGAAGCTTCAGGACTTGAAACCTGATGCAGGCTTGTATTCTAACATTGTGAATGGCTATTGTGACATCAGCAAGTTCCAGGAAGCTGCTAAATTTCTTGATGAAATGGTTCTCTCTGGGATTACTCCTAACCGTGTTACTTGGGGACTTCATGTCCGGATTCATAACAGAGTAGTTCAAGGGCTTTGTGTGGGTGGTAATCCTAATCAAGCTTTTCACCTCTATATGAGTATGCATACCAGAGGCATATCAATTGATGCAAAAACCTTTGAATCTCTTATTCATTATTTCTGTAAGAGTGGAGATTTGCATAAAGCTTCTCGAATTATGGATGAGATGGTTGTTAATGGATGCATTCCGTATGATGTAACATGGAATGTCATGTTAGGTGCATTCTGGGACCGGAAGAAAGTACGTGAAGATGCTGAACTCTTACTGACTAGGCTGGCACATGAGTTCGGTGATGCCAAATCCGATTGACTATATCTTGTCTTATCACTATTTTCTGATAAAATTTTGATGGGGATGCTAGGAGACAGTTGTCAAAATGGGGATTCAAATCATGAATCTAAAAGATCAATTTTCGAATCGTAAATCGAACTGAATCTGAATCTGAATCGTGAAATGATTTTGGCATTTCAGTTTGATGGGAGTTTCATGTCTAAAGGTAAGGTTATTTCTGTATGATATTCACCAGCTCTTGAGGATAAGACATGATACCATTATTTGAGAGTGTTCACAATATTATTTATCTATCCTTAATTGCAGGTTCTGTTTCAATACGAAATTTGATACCATTGTTGTAAGACGAGTAAATTCAGGGCGGTTGGACATTTTTGGCTTCCTAGGCAGCGCAGCGCCTAGGCGGCCTAAACGGCCGAACTCTCGAACATAGATTAGATCAAAATACAGTGACGCCCTTAAAGGCAGTGGATATGATTTCTACTGTGATTTCTTACATTTCAGCAAATACTAGGAATAGCATGGTTTAATCTGAAGTTACTGGGAAGCCAATACCATGTCGTTTCGTGGGAAAGACAACAAACAACATACTGCAGATTACCCCAATCCCAACTGGCAGTGCTGTAAGAACCTCTTCAGTTCCAGTTGAAGGTGCCGGGTAGAAACAGTTCACGGTATTCTGATCAAATAGAGCAATTGCGGAAAAGACCAACATTGACATCAAGGCATGAACAAAATCAATAAATTTCAGCTTATACTTCGCTGCAATCTGTGGTGGTAGGGCTGTGGATCCATCAATGATCCACAATCCATGAAACGTAGCGAAGCCATACCAGATGTTCCCTTGTTGGTCCTTGAAGCTATCGGTGAAGCTCAACAGAAAGCATGACAATCCACACAGCGTGACTAATCCCGCAGTCAAGAATCTACTCACCGTGTCACACTTCCCCTGGTCTGAGAATATCGGGGACAGGAGTTGAAAAGCAAGCACAGCGCCGGTTGGCAGAAGGTTTGCAAGGTGAGCCGTGCTTTGAAATGTCTGGCTAATGGCTTGTTGAATGAGGCTGCGCTGTACTTCGGGAAGACCTTTATTGACCAGTAGTGGTGTATCTTCTTGTTCACTGGTTTCTCGAGATGGTCGGTTTCCATTCGCAACCTTAATCTCCATCTTCTGTTGAGAGTTCTTATCGATTCGCATCCTGTCGTGTTTCCAGTTTCCTAATTTTCTGATCACCCATATATAAACTGCAGAGTAGTTGCCTTGAGTGGAAGTAAAGGCAGTGACATTAGCTAGTTTTGACTTGCAAGAAACACGAACGTAACAGCATTTGATATGAATCTTTGCAGCGTTCGAGAAAGTGCTAGGCGGTCCTAAAGCAGCTGCTAAGTGCCTAGACACCTGACTAGGTGGATAGCGACATCCTAGCAGCCTAGGTGACTGCCTTCTCGAACAGAAGTCTTTAGACATCTACACTGCTTTTCTAGCAAGCGTGCTGATTCGTGATAACCACCGACTCCTGCATATCCTCGGGACAGCACGTTTGTTACCGAGGATCAAGTTATTTAAGGCTTTAGCTGACATCTTGTGTTAACTGAATTCCTGTTATGCGGTATGGTGATGTTCTGAAAGTTGGAGAGCATGCCTTTTCTTTCACATTTTCTGAAGAAGCCTCTGTTCAAGTATCCTTGTTTTTGCTTGGAAGCGCCAGCTGAATATAGGGAATGTGAACGCCACTCAATTCTGTTGTATTGCGGAGACGCCAAGTTTATGAAAACACGGAGTTTGGAGGCTTGTGACCAAAGGGGTGACGGATGTAGATATTTTTATATTTAATTAGTTTTTAAATAAAATTATATATACTATATTTATTTTTATTTTATTTTATTTTTTTGAAATTTTTTTTGGTTATATCTACTGGGCTAGCAATCGTACCCCGCACTGCTGCCCGATATAGACCCGGCCCATTAATTTATTTTTAATTAATTTTGTTAATTTTTTTTACTTCTTCCTCTAAAGTCTCAGTCACATCAACGGTGAGTATTTTAACTTAAACTGATGTTCCTCCAAAGATCATGTGAGTGCCAATATAAGGCACGGTATTTTCACACTCAGGGCATGCACACCCCTTCACAAACGCACATACATATAGACTAATACTATATCATACTCTAATTTACACACACTCCACAATTCAATTTACACACACCTCCACACTCCTCTCTCACATGGGTGTGGGGTTCACACACATCACTAGTGCGTGTGGGCTCCACACCATGTGAGAGAGGAGTGTGGAGTGTGTGTAGTGTAGAGTGTAATATAGCATTTTTGATACATATATCCGTGTGTATGGGTCCCACACACTAACACGTGAATGGGACATGCATGTCGTGCGACTGATGGTGTGGTGTCTTATATCATTTCTCGATCACGCCGCCAGTGGCAGATCCTGAGCTCTAATCATGGGAGTGTGCTTTATATAGGGCACGTATCATGAGGGTATCCTGTGGTCTAATTAGGGGGTGCGACGGGGTGCAAGTCCAAATATAAAAAAATTCTAAAGGATGCGCCTACACCCCAGGCCCTATAAGGGTCCACCACTAACGCCAGCCCACATACCATGGAAATCACGACAATTTTTTCCAAACAAAAATGTTATGCTTACATGATGAAATCATAAATAATTATGTATGTCAAATAAAATATTGATATTTGACATGGTGTGGGTCCAATTCAATACAATACCAAATATGTTAATCCTAATCACTATTACAACGAAGTGCGGCTTAGCAGACACTGCCATCCGCACAGCGGTCAAAACCATCCATCGGACACTGCCATTCGCATAGTCCGTCCGCTGAGCGGTGTCCGACTGTCATTGTTCGATAAAGTGACAAATGCGGACACGAACCCTCCACGATGTACAACCAACGTATGCGGACAGAATTCGTCCACAATGGCAGACTTCGTTAAAAAATTTTAATTAATTTTTGATACATTTTGCTAATTATATATAAATAATGTATCCCATATAAATTCAAATTTAAATCATTACTAGCATATTACTTGTGCCTTAAAGTCACGACTACCATAAAAACACGTTCGAAAAATGCGGTTCGCGCATGACTGCACGTGCTGTAGTGAAAATTTTATCATTTTAGTTTGAATTATAAAAAAATAATTAAATAATAAATATTTCGAAACTATATGAAGTCGCATGTCAAATTCATCGACTTTTTTCTTTGACTTTTTTCTTTGAATCA
>JAOYMZ010000002.1:189240-208496 GCA_025802335.1 Pinguicula primuliflora
GGAGTTGACTTTACAGAACGATAACAACCCACGTAGACAGTTAGGCATGCTGTCAAAATGACATTTATATTTGGATCTACCTTCACCACAAGAGGGGCCAAGCTCAAACCTGCAGACAATCTCAAATCATGACTTTATAATGCTATGGAATAAAAACTCATAACTACTACAAAACCTACAGATCTTCCATTGTCCTTCGGTTTTGAGTTATTCAGTTAAAACGAAAAACTAAATATACTGCGAGCCTAAGTGGGAGGGTTAGGAGCCACAATCCACGAGAAATATCTGTGGATCATCCTCGTGTGCCTAACACAATTGTTAACGGCACAGTAGATGTATCAAGGTTGAATCAAGACATCAGGATAATAAAAACTTGCTATAGCCTACTATACCTACTAGGAAAACACACAGGTAGTCATTTCAGTCATGCAGATGCAAATGGCTGCTACAAAACTCAAAATGCAACGAACAGAAGAAAAAAACAAATATTGCAGCCCTATCGAATGAGAACACTAAATTTCGGTGTTAGTGCGAAAGCAACGTAAAGAGTATAACTTTACAATCTTGAATCAAAATGGACTAACTAAAACCGGAATAGCATACCTGCTAGGGCTAAATTAGCAATACGCTCATTATTCTTCATTGTAAAGATTCAAAGGTCCTTCCCTGCCCTTGATTTTGCAAAGAACCTATAGCAGCGGCAAACGAAATAAACTTGATATGCACAAAAAGTAACAAGTGCGACAAATTTCTATCCCTCTTCGATCATTCACAAGATGGGGATATCTCGAGAGTAACAAAAGTGAAAGTGTGGCTCAACTCTCTGCGGAATGAAACATACAATCGGTAGCAAGATGCAGAAAAACAAAATTCAATCTTTCACTTAATCTAAATTAGTAAATTTTAAAATCTGTAGTCAAAGTAGATCAAGATCATGTTTCCAAGGATTAAAAGATTCATGCCCCAGATGCATCTCAAATTAGCAAACCATTATGTTCGGATATCAACCTTATTCTCCAACTGAACCAAGACCTCATTCATTATGCATATCAACGGGCAAATCCATAAGCAGATTAGCATAAACTTACATGAATATCAAGAAGAAAAATTAGGTCAAAACCTTCAAACCAGAAACGGTGAAACTATCTTCTCTTCCGGCGAACGGATCGATCACCTTGTTATAACCAGCTATATGGTTTCAAGATTTTGTACGCAGAAAAAACGCACAAAATCTTCGCTACACAAACAGGGATTATTGTCGATATATAAAACCCCAGAAACTTTCAATGGCCTAGTCTAAGGTACAAGTGTGTGAATCGTGGTTAAGGAACTGCAGGAAGGGAAACCGCAGGGGTCCATGCCCTGAGGAGCCACGTCCCGCGGCCAATTAAGCATTGACACGTAGCGTCAAAATATCTTATGGTGTGAAATACTCGAATTAATTTAGAAATAAATTTCTAGTTGCAGAAACATTGCCCTCGAAATGGAATCAATCGTTTTCGTTCGCAGTACGTTAATGGTGAACTCGAATCAATCGTTTGCAGTAGGAAAATTTTGAAGATGCTCTCCGTGTCTCTACGTTGGTTAATGGCAGGACGACGGCCATTTTTGTACCTCAAGAAGTTGTCAAGACTAAGACGGGAATTTTCTACTCACTGCCCCCCAATCAGCTCTTCATCTAATTCAGCGCAAACCCTCAGTTCGGATTCTTTTTTGGTTGAGAAAATTTTGTGGGCGCTGAAAAGAGGTCAGACTATCAACACCCATTTATTTTATCAGCTAAACCCTACCGCGTATGCTCATATTCTTCACCAGTGCCGCAATAATTTGCACATTTCTCAGAAATTTATTGATGGGTTTGCGTTAAATTGCCCGAATTTCAGGCATTCATCATGGTCATTGAGCGCCGGAGTTCACGTGTTATTTAGGAGCAAAAGAATACCTGATGCACAGGTTTTGGTTCTACGTATGATCAGGAGAAGTGGTGCTTCTAGGGTTGATATTGTGGATTCTTTGTTGGGTACTTATGAGAAATGTGGGTCGAGTGTACTTGTATTTGATTTGCTTATTAGGACTTATGTCCAGGCAAGGAAGTTCAGGGAGGCCGTTGAGGCATTTCGTCTGTTAAACCACAGAAATGTATGTGTTTCGATCAATGCGTGCAATTCCCTGCTCGGAGGGCTTGCCAAAATTGGGTGGGTCGATTTGGCAAGAAACTTGTTTGAGGAGATGGTGATGAGCAGATCGGATTTGAATGCTTACACACTCAACATCATGGTGAATGTGTTCAGCAAGGATGGCAAGATAGAGCTGGCACAGCAGTTTCTAATGGAAATGGAGAAAAGGGGGATCTTTGGAGATATTATAACTTATAATACTTTGATCAGAGCATATTGTCATGAGGGACGCGTACGGGAAGGTCTAGACACGATGTGGTTGATGCAGGGTAAGGGTTTGGAACCATGTGTCTTAACTTACAATTCAATCGTGAACGGCTGGTGTAGAGAAGGACGGTATGAGGCGGCAAAGGAGGTTTTAAATGAGATGAGGCGAAACCGGCTGTGCCCAGATGCTGCCACTTACAACACATTGCTTGTTGAATGTTCCAAGAACAATGATGTTGTAGAATGCGAGGGTATTTATAATGAAATGTTGCAGCATGGTGTCCTTCCAGATTTAGTTAGTTACAGTTCAGTTATAGGAGTCCTTTCTAGAAATGGTCATCTAGATCGGATGATGGATTACTACAATGACATGCAGCTCAAAGGCTTGATACCAGACAAGATTGTTTATACCATTCTGATAGGTGGATTCTGCAGACACGGAGCTGTTTCGAATGCTATGATCATTCGCGATGAGATGGTGAAACGGGGTTGCCAAATTGATGTTGTGGCCTACAATGCCCTCTTGAATGGCCTGTGCAAAGATAGGATGCTCGGCCAGGCAGATGCCCTTTTCAGCGAAATGGTGGAAAGGGGCGTATCTCCTGATTTCTGCACTTACACTACTCTCATAAACGGATACTGCAAGACAGGAAAAATGGATAATGCATTCAGTTTGTTCGACTCCATGCTGCAGAGGAATCTGAAACCAGACGCGGTCACATACAATGCGTTGATCGACGGGTTCTGCAAAGCAGGCGAAATGGGAAGAGCCATAAACCTGAGGGACGAAATGGTTTCCAAATCCATACATCCCAACCGCATCACCTACAGCACCCTGATGAATGGATTCTGCAACGCCGGTCGTCTGCCTGAAGCATTCAACCTGTGGAACGAGATGGTGGATGGAGGCATCATTCCCAACATCATCATCTGCAACTCTCTGATCAAGGGGTACTGCAGGCACGGCGAGCCAAACAAGGCATTGGAGTTTCTGGAGAAGATGAAGTCAAGAGGTATCCCCCCTGATCACGTCAGCTACAACACTCTGATTCATGGGTTCATGAGGGTGGATGAGAATGTAGACGCCGCTGTGTACCTCGTGGGTCGAATGGAGGAGGAACAAAACCTCGTACCGGATCTGATCACGTACAACGTTGTGGTTGATCAGCTGTGCCGATTGGGAAGAATGCACGAGGCCGGTGAAGTCTACAGAAGGATGATGAGGAAAGGGGTGAATCCCGATCGTGCCACGTTCACGTCGTTGATCAACGGTTACGTCTCTCAGGAAAATCTGACGGAAGCGTTTAGGCTACATGATGAAATGGTGAGGAATGGCTTCGCACCTGATGACAAATTTTAGCTGATGAGGTTCATGAGATGATTGTGACGAGAAATATAGTAAAAATGACGAAACCAAAACAGCCAAAGCTATAAACTTGGTGTAAGGATCTGGAGGTGTGTCGTGGTTTACCTACCGCACAGTGTGCATGTAGCAGTGAAATTGGTGCGGTAGGTGAGCCGTTCAACACCTTTGCATGGGTACGCTGACCGATCAATCCCGTATTGGCACGAGCGCACCGCGCACGTCTTCCCAATTTGAGCACGGTCAGCTGGATTTTGCTATACCGGAAGAAAAATGGGACAAGAATGCCGCAAGAAACCCATCCACGCCAGGCTGCACGTGACCCCCAATATTTTGTCCAAACTATTCTCTCCCCATCTTCTCTTGGGTGAAAAAAAACAAGTCGTCTTCCACAAAAGAGGGGTGCATGTATATTCAATCGCTGATCGAGTATAGATGCGATATCTGTAATCTGCCAAGTTCAGACCTTGTTTGGCGAAAGAATCCGGACTAGAGACCTGAAGAATCAGTCCTAATTATTTTGAATCTGTAAAAACTCGTATGACAAAACGATGAACAGAGAAGTCATATAATCCCAACAACAAAGAAATTCACCAACACATATGAAAAACAATGAACATCGGCTCAACCTGATATTTCCAGACCGTTCAAATATCAACCACTCAACCAAATCTGAAGGAGAAATAATTATATAATACTAGATTCATCACATCCAAAACAACCCATTTGATCTAATCCGACCGGAACAGGATGGAACACTACATACCATCAAATAATACATGAAATTGACCGGGTTGTGCAATATTTCTGCTCAGCTCTGATTTAATAGATTATGTTGGTTTTTCCTTCAAATTGGGGTCTTCGAGAATCGCAGTAGCACAGGTCAAATAAACTGCTTCTGTGTTGCACGGGATATTACTGTCGAGATATCCTAGAGTTTACCTTGCATAGGGAACGGATTGCAAAGTCAGATACGGTGGTGGTAAATGGCGGAGTAGGAGAATCCGTTGGAGAAGATGGGGAGAGAATATTTTGGACAAAATATTGGGGGTCACGTGTAGCCTGACGTGGATGGGTTTCTTGCGGCATTCTTGTCCCATTTTTCTTCCGGCATAGCAAAATCCCGGTCAGCTAGAGTGATAATCTGGGAAAGAAAGTACTAGCTTCCAAGTGCGCGAACAGAATAGGTAAATGGTGTTGAGAATCTAACGCACGTATGTTTAACAAGGGGGCTGGGTGACAGGTAAGCCTGTATCTGTATTTGTTTAAACTTAAACTAAAATGGTGTTCGAATGGGTTAAATTGTACATGAGTACAAAACGTACAAATTTAGGTATACACAATGGATGATTGGGCGCATCATAGTGCACGATATTACATTTACTACTAATATCGTTGGAATATCCAAAAATACATACTCAAGTGAGGTTCATGTGATGAATTATATATTTTAAGCCCTCTTTAATTAGTATTTAGAAATAAGGCAACAATCTATTATATGGTCTTTTTACTTCCTAATGTGAATTTGTTGCATTGTACCTGGTGTGTTCTGTTAATTGTTTGCATTGTCTTGCTAAAATATATGTTACAATAATGGATTTGTCAATTTGATCTTATAAAATAAGTTGGATTGCGGTAATATATTTTCAAATTGAATGTTTTATGTTGGTCTTGTGTCTAATTCAATAGCCATACTCGTCATAAAGACATCCCTACTTGTTGGAAGAGGAAGAATAACTCAATGCAATATGGCAATGCAAACTTGTACAATCAAGAGCAAAACGTGAATAAACTCCTTCGTATTATTGATTAGGGGTGGGCAAATGGCGTTCGGGCCTTGAGATTTTTCCGAGGCCCGACCGGCCCGAATCCCGAATCCCGAAAAAAAAAGTAGTTCGAGACGAGTTCGGGCCCTAACAACAGGTCCCGAACTTAGTTTGGGACGGGATCGGGATTGTTCCATTTTAAAACGGGACAGTCCAGAATCCCAAATTAAAAATAATAAAATATAAAAAAAAATATTTAAATATATATACATATATTGAAAAAAATAGTTAAATATATATATTAAAAAATATTTAGTTAAAATAATATTTAATTTTGACTTCTAAATGTTTAATTATACATATTTAAAAAATATTTAATTATATATATATTAAAAAATAGTTAATTATATATATGAAAAAAATATTTAATTAAAAAATATTTAATTCGGGATTCGGGACTGTCCCGATCCCGTCCCGAAGACCGAAGTCCCGAACTAGTTCGGGACTTCAGTGTTCGAACGGGATCGGGCCTAAAATTTTGGGCCCGAATTAGTTCGGGACGGGATCGGGATTCGGCAAATCCCGAACCCGAATCCCGAATGCCCACCCCTATTATTGATCAAAGTACAAGGAGAATCAGTCTCCAACTCAGGAAGAAAAATCACACGATTAACCGTCTATCCTCTTATTTATACAAAAGTCTTAATCCGGTTGTTACACGTGTTAATGAATCCTACGGCTATGATTAACCCGTATACGATGACCCGGGTCCATGAGAGCTGTCAGTAGAAGTTGTGATTCTCGAAGGAGAAGCGTTCTTCTGCATAAGTTAATGTCTGAAATGACCTTACCGCCAATGAAGCAGATTAAAGCAGATTATGATTCTCTACATCCCTACATCCCCCTCAAGGTGGAACCTGATATGGATCGCGAAGGTCCAGCTTGACATTAAGATATGCAAAATATCCCAAGGCAAGAGATTTAGTAAACAAATCAGCAACCTGCTTAGTACTGGAAATGTGGAGGGGTTCCAAGAAGTTGGCCTTAAACTGATCGCCTATAATATGGCAATCAATGTCGAGGTGTTTCGTTCGTTCATGAAACACTGGATTCTGGGTGATATGCAGCGCGGCATTATTATCACAAAATAGAGGAATAGGGAGTGGTGGAACAAGATCCAAATCCGGTAGGATATAGCTAACCCAGAGAAGCTCACAGACAGTGGCAGCGAGGCTGCGATATTCGAATTCAGCGGAGGAACGTGAGACTGTTGTTTGCTTTTTACACTTCTAGACAATTGGTGCACCTCCAAGAAAGATGCAATACCCTGTGAGAGAGCACCGAGTATCCAGACAAGTACCCCAGTCCGCATCTGAGTACACTGTGAGCCATAAAGAAGATTGAGCAGGATAAAATAGGCCATGGGAAGGACATCCCTTTAGATATTTAACAATATGCACTGCAGCGTCCCAATGAGGAAGACGACGATGTTGCATAAACTGACTGACCTGCTGCACAGCGTAGCTGATGTCTGGGCGGGTAAATTCAAGGTATAACAGCGTCCCAACGAGCCGACGATATGCCTCAGCATCTAATAAAAGATCACCATCCGCCGTGGTAAGTTTCAATCCAGGAGGAAGGGATGTCACTGTTGCTTTGGCATCGAACAAACCAAGATCAGCGATAATGTCTAATACATATTTGCGTTGGTTGATATATAAACCATCCGGTGCACGCAAGAGTTCAAAAACAAGATAGTATTTAGCATAACCATGATCCTTGATGGTGAAAATGACATCCAAGTTGTCACAAATTTCCGTGAGTTCAGTGAGATCTGTCCTAGTCATGAGAACATCATCGACGTAAAGCAGTAATGCAACAAAAGAGGAACCTGATTGTCGAGTAAAGAGGTAATGGTCTGCACTTGACTGGAGGAAACCAATATCAAGAACGTATTCAGTAATAGCCTTATTCCACTGGCACAAAGCTTGTTTCAAACCGTAAAGGGACCGCTATAATTTGCATACTTGCTCTGGTTGTGCACCAGAATAACCAGGTGGAATATCCATAGAGACATCTTCATCAAGTGTACCATGAAGAAACACATTATTAATATCCAATTGAAACAAGCACCAGCCTCGTGCAATAGTGATAGCCAGAAATATTCGAACAGTTGATACATTGGCCATTGGACTGAAATTGTCCAAGAAATCCATCCCTTCGATCTGATCATAACTTTGGCTACCAATCTAACTTTATGCAGAGTCATATTGCCATCAGGATTCAATTTTAGCTTATAAACCCACTTACACCCAATGGTGCGATATTCGGGAGGCAAAGTGGTCATAATCCAGGTCTGATTCTTTTCCAAAGCTACTAATTCGTGATGCATTGCCTCAACTAACCGTGGAGAGTGTTTAGCTTTATGGTATGAAGATGGTTCAGGTTCGTGAGTGAGAGTTGACAGAAAAGAAATTGCCGAAGGAGTGGGATGGGGAAAAAGTATGAATGGAAAGGTACATGGTGAAGTGTCTATAGTGGTGAAAGCAAGAGCAACTGTATTATGATGATTCTTCTGAGGCAGGTAATCACAGATGTAGTCAGTGAAATTGGTGAAGATTTTACAAGGGCGAGAACTTTTTCTTGTAAGAGGTGGAGCATTAAGGTTGGAATGCAATTACATTATATCTGTTAAACAGGTGGATTTGTAGTAGGAACGAGCTCAGTTTCCGAAGTAGAAATAACAGGGGAGTCACAAGGTGTGGTGGAAGGAGGCGTTATCGTTGTATGTGGATCAACATCAGGTGGAGTACCAGGGCATGAGTGTGGATCATTAGTGGGAGGCTCATAAACGAGTATGAGGGAAGATATATAATTATGTGATGGTGTAGAAGTTCAAAAAGGAAAGATATGATCATAGAAGATTAAATCTTGGGAAGAAAATATGTGATGACTGATCAGATCATGAACCCTATAGGCTTTCTGCGATGGGCTGTATCCAAGGAAGATCCCTTTCACTGATCGTGGTGCAAACTTGTCTTTGTGAGGGATTGTAATAGCAGCAAAACGGAGGCATCCAAAAACTCTAAGATGATCATAAGATGGAGAGTGACCGGAGAGAAGTTCACTTGGGGTTTTCCAACCTAAAATGATAGACGGTAATCGGTTTATGATATAGGCTGCTGTTAACAATGTTTCCCCCCAAAATTTAACAGGAAGTGAAGATTCAAAGAGGAGTTCTCTAGCTATTTCAAGCAAGTGCTTATGGCGTCTCTCCACTACCCCATTGGACCGAGGAGAATACGGACAAGTAGTCTGGTGGATGATTCCATGATCTATGAACAAGGCAGTACAAGAATGATTCAGAAATTCAGTGTCATTATCTGAACGAGCGATTTTTATGGAAGCTTTGTACTGATTACAGACCAAGAGTATAAATTTCTAGAGAAGAATTTGGGCATGAGTTTTGGTTGGCATAAGATACACCCAGAGCCCTCTACTATAGTCATCTACTATAGTGAGGAAGTAATGTGCTCATGTTAAAGAAGCAAGTTTATATGAGCCCCATACATCAATATGTACTAGTGCAAATGGTGTTGTAGCATTATGAGTTCTAGCAGGAAAAGGCAAACGATGTTGCTTTGAAAAATGACATGTATCACAAGGCTCAAGTGAAGCATGCTTATTTTTATTCAACTGAATGAAATCAAGAAGCTTAAGTACATCAGTAGATGCATGGCCTAAACGTTTGTGCCATACATGAAAATTAACGACAGTTTTTGAAAGAAAACTGGTTACAAGGGGGACAGAATTTTTTTTCTCAGACTGATCTTTTCCAGGAACAAAGTTGTGTAATAGCTGACTGTAGAGAAGCAATAATGGTTGTAGCAAGCGCGGAAGCATCAGCAGGAGGAATGGGGAATGTGTCCAAGATGTAAAGGCCATGGTGATCATGACCAGTACCAAACAATTGATTAGTTCTTTGGTCCTGTATGACACAGAATCCAGGTAAGAACAATAATTGTACATGAGCAGATTGGATGAGTTTACAAACAGAAAGGAGATTGTACTTGAACTTAGGAAGATGCAATACATCACGAATTTGTAGCTTATCGTTACGAGTAACAGGCCCTATATTGCTAATATACTGTGCGCTTCCATCAGGCTGTGTTACTGAGGAATTCCCTCTCACAGACACGTAATTATCAAACCGCTTCAAGTCAAAATACATATGCGAGGAAACTCCCGTAACTATGATCTAGGTACCAGATTTAATACCATCAAGCACGTTTAGTGAACAGTTAAAGACAGTACCTGCATAGTCCAAGTTATAATGAGCAAAATTGCTCTCAGTGGCTCCCTTTCCTTTGAACATTTTCTGCATTTCCACCTGAACAGCCTCGGTAATAGCAGTTGTCCAGTCATTTACCACAGAGGATCCTACTTCATTAGCATCCAGGGGACTCGTCTGCATAGTATGAGCAAATTGGTTAGCAGTTGTTTTATTCCCATATAACTTTACGTACCAATGAAGCTTAAAGCATGCGTCAACAGTATGTCCTTTAGCATGGCAATAAATGCATCTCTTATTCCCTTTCCAGATTTTGTTTTCTTCCTTGCTCATGCGATTGTTCAGTTTTTGACATTAGAACTCCCCTCCCCTGGATTTCTCTTGCCAAAGTGAACAACAGCATTTGCAGCTGGTCCAGAGAAATCTCTTGTGGAAGCATAGTTGATCTGTATTCCCTTTTGCTCTCAATTTTCTGAATCATCGCATATGCTTTGTCACAGTTCGGCAGCGGATCAGAGTTAAGATTTTGATCAGTCACATTATTATAGCTTGGATTGAGCCCCATCAGAAACTGTGTTAGCTGACCTCTGGCCACCAGTTTGCTCATCCTCTTAGAGGCACCACAGAGACACACAGGAACTGGCTCCAAGCAGTTAAGCTCATAGTAGAGCGCTGAAAGGCGATTGTAGTATTGAGTGATTATCTGAACCTTGCTTCATGGATGCAATTTCTCTGCGAAGCCGAGAAATTGTAGGCTCACTATAACCTCCAAAGCGTTCCTCCAGAACCGTCCAGAGCCATTTTGCAGAAGAGGATGAAACATGAAACCGCTCTTCAATTCTTTCATCTTTGATGCTAAAACCCACGCAGTCACCATTCAGTCTCCTCTTTGCCATTTCACATACTCCGCAGTCCTGATAGTTGACTCATCCACGAATCCATCGATGTAGTGTAACTTTCCTTTTGCCTCCAATGAGATCAGCATCGATTGATACCAAGTGAGGTAATTCAGCTCAGTCAATTGTCCTGTTACAAGCTACTTCTATGGATTATCATGCGAGCTGACGGTAGATCCATCAAATTCAGCATTCTCAGTTCTTTCTTCGTCAGTCTTCTCGACAACCGTCATTCTCCCAAACAACATAGCGAAAAATCTTCAAATCAACCGATCATTCTTCGTCGCTTCGATACCATGTACAAATCCAGTATATGAATTTGGATTTGCTATTATGAATCAACAAAACGTAAATAATTTCCTTCGTATTATTGATCAAAGTACAGAGAGAATCAATCTCCAAATCAGGAAGAAAAATCACACGATTAACCGTCTGTACTCCTATTTATACAAAAGCCTTAATCCGGTTGTTACACGTGTTAATGAATCCGACGGCTATGATTAACCCGTATACGACGACCCAGATCCATGTGAGCTGTCAGTAGAAGTTGTGATTCTCCAAGGAGAAGCGTTCTTCAATGCCCTTACCGCCAATGAAGCAGATTATGAATGTCTACATCTCTACAAAACTGTTTTATGATATGCTCTTGATAGGCAATAACAATAGGAGGGAAGAGATGGGTAGATTGCTAAGAAGGTTGAAATATTTTGCTCCATGAGCATCAACATAAATTTGTTGACTGACTAGCAAGTGGCTCAGATCTTGATTGTTTTATTAACTCTCGCATCCATAAGGGAGTTTTCACCAAGTTGCCTCACAAGTTGGAATAAGAGGGTGGTTTGAAAGATAATACATGTGCACGACACAAGTTGTCATTTTCTTACCGTTGCCAAATAAGAATGCTAGATATTAATTTTAAGGTTATGTTTGCAAGTTCTGCTGAAAAGTAGTTTTAGCTTTTCAATTGCAGATGTCCTTTTTCACGGTTTGCGATTTTGCCTTTTGGCGTTGGACTGACGGTGGAAAAGCCCCCAAAAGTCCAAAAGCCAAAAACTCCATTAGAATAGCTTCTGTGAGACTTAAGATAGTAGCAATTTGGTAATTATTTAAATATTCACTTTTAAGATAATTTTGTTTATATACAAATCGATAATACTAAAATACCGAAAAATTTCTTCGTATTATATCTAATTTGTCACACTTTATTTTATTTTGCTACAGTAAAGCCCCCGTTACAAACACTTTATAACTTCTTTATAAAAATATTTTTTTTAAAAACTCTTCTCAAAAGCCAAAAACAGCTTTTCAGTAGAACTTGCATCTTTTTTTAAAAACTCTCCTCAAATGTAGCGGGAGAAATATTAGTCTCTGTGTCCATGAATTTTGTTCAGGTACCAAATGCGATGGTGTTGAATTCTAATCTACACCGTTAGATCAAAATTTGATGGTTCAGATCAAAAGTATTTTTAAGCGA
The DNA here is from genome assembly GCA_025802335.1 of Pinguicula primuliflora. Taxonomy (NCBI): domain Eukaryota; kingdom Viridiplantae; phylum Streptophyta; class Magnoliopsida; order Lamiales; family Lentibulariaceae; genus Pinguicula; species Pinguicula primuliflora. The sequence goes on from JAOYMZ010000002.1 coordinate 201,415, forward strand.
GTGTTAAATGAGTCATTTAATTTACACCATCAAATTTTGATCCAATAGTCTAGATCGAAATTCGGTACCGTAACATTCAGTACCTGAACAAAACTTACAGTGTCAAACACTAGCTGCCGGATTTTAAACATGACTATAAGATCTAAGTGTTTGATCACGATCTCGATGATCATTATTAGAATTCGTACATAAATTATTTATTTGGTATCTAACATTCGCGACATTAATATTTTTCTAATAATTATACCCAAAACTTTTAATCTGGATATTAAGTGACTGTTTTGTACTATTTATTTTTTAGATTAATTTTCTCATTCTCCCTTTTTTTCAGATTATTTGAAAATGAGTGTTTTACAAACTCGACCTCTCCTTTTTCTCCTTTTTTTTAAAGTCGGATTCTCCTTTTTTTGAGAAGTATGTATGATGTTATTTTTTTTCTCATTCTCCTACTAATAACAATTTTATAAATAAATAGACTTTTTAACTCAAAATTTTAAATACAATTTCAACCCTAATTTTAAAAGATAATTAAAAGGAAAAACTCTCAAATACTTAAATACAATAAAATAAGAAAAAGAATCAAAAAGAGAATGGAAAAGTAAAATCAAAATAAAAATAAAAAAATCAGTAAAAATACAAAACAACTAAAACTAAAATAAGAGCCGAAAGTTGTAAATTCTCCTTTGCGCATTTTTTTGCCCAATTATTAGTTATGGATGAAATAAAAACTAATAATAATGGGAATGCATGAAAAGCACCCCATGTTTGTGGTCGGGTCCCGCAGATGTCAATTGCCAATACCCGTTAGTGGGGTTGGGCTCGAGGAAGTCTTCTTCCCAGGAAAAAGGCAAGCGGCGGTGGGAGGCAATCCGTACAAATCTCGCTGCGCCTACAGTAGATCCTATCAGTAGACGTCATAGCAACCAATCAACCTATGGAGGAGTATAGCGATAAGGACACACGCTTTGACTCACATGCGTTTGGCAGGACTCCACGATCAACGGTGCAGATGGAATCACGGATTTCTCGCTTCACTCAATCCGCCGTTTTCCGTCGAAGACGCGGAGGGTGGGGGCCGTGATCCCCCACCCCTCAATTTTGGGGAAAAACATAAATTTTTTGTAAATACAAATAATTTTGTTCCTAAAACAGCAAAAAAATTATCAATTTTAAATATGATAAAAAAATAAATTACTAATAAGTATGAATAGAATTCATTGAATGGAAAACTTTCTGGTTGGAATTTTTCTACGTCTTGTCAAACCAGGGTAAGACTCTTTTTTTGGGGGATAAATAAAGCTTGTTTTATTTATTTATTGAAAAGGTATTTACATATGTGTTACGTTTTCACTTCTTTACACCCAATAATGGATTCATCTCCAACGCACCAAGATGTTGAATTGAGTTCGCCTTTTGCCTTCAAAATCTACCACAACGAGAGCTTGATTCTCTCTGTAATCTCTAAAGTCTAGGGTAAGACTCTAAAGTCTGGCCGCTCCGTCCGACTGGTTAGCGGGTGACCGTGGTGGCGAATTCCTCCACACCCTCTGCCCCATGTTGTCTGACGGAATGTGTCGAAATAATTAGAATTTTCACTTAGCTTGTATCTTCTCTCATGTTCCTCCTTCTATGCTTCAACTCATAGAGTCTGTTAAAGTTTGTGATCCACACCGAAAACACAAGATTAAAAATAGAGGTTGAAATAGGAATTGTGGGTTAAACCAAATTATCTTGAGTTTCTGGTTTTAATGAGGATACTCACATTCTTAAAAAATTAACTCACACACGCACACTCACACACACGAGACCCGAACCTATCCACTACAGTCGGGCTCGACATTTCTCCAAGGGCTCGAGACCCAGTTATGGGCCGACCCAGTTTGTATAAAAATTTAACATGGTATCAGAACCATGATCAATGCCTGATTGCTTCTGTTGTTTTCCAAATATCAACGGTATAGGTGTTCAAGTCCGAAAGAGCTTACTTAATCGGACTTGAGGGGGGAGTGTTAAAGCTTGTGTCCCACACCTGAAACACAAGACAAAAAATAAGGGTTTAAATTGAAATTGTAGGTTGTACCAAATTACATTAAACTCAGAGTTTTAATAAGGATATTCACATTTCTAATAAATTAACCGCCACAAGTGGCCCGAACCTATCCACTACAGTCGAGCTCAATATTTCTCCAAGGGATCGAAACTTGATTATGTGTCGGCCCAGTTTATATAAAATTTAACTATTTTCATTTGAACTACATGTTCTGGCATACAGTGGCGGATCCTGAGGGTGTTATTAGGGCGTGCGTTTCACATAGGGTGCATATCCTGAAAATATTTGGGAGTCTAACTAGGTGGTGTGGGGGAATGCATGTCCAAGGAAAAAAAAATTTAGGGGATGCGGATGCACTACCCCACACCCCAACGGTCCGCCACTGACATAAGAGTCGCGAAGTGAACATGGATGAAATAGTATTAAGTAGTCTAAACCCTATACCATAACAGTCTAGCCGTTTTTGTGTGCGGAGTCCGTATTTTTCATGTTCCACCTGAGTTGAGTTTGTTCCTAGACTGAGCTGAGAGACCTACTTCTACCTGTTTAATGTTGCAGCGTCAATGATTGAAACTTAATAATGACTAATCCAATCCTAGTTAAACATAACACCTCAACACTCACACACAAATCATATCTCCATGATGTGGACCGGAAATAAAGTAACAATTGCAACATTGGTCCCGTGATGCACGATTGAGGATTTAGTAAACATTCTAGTAAAGCATGATAATTACTTGTTGTAAATTCCTTTATCTATATCTACAAGGGAAGGAACTAAACGACCGCACGAACTGAACAAAACGGCGTCATTCTTTGAGTTTTTTGTGCAAGATTGCTGGCCGTTGATTTGATTTTGTGTGCAACCATAGTCGCCGTCCGTTCTCTTCCAGGCTTTTTAGGTCTCCCTCATCCCAGATTTCTTTGTGCTAGGTCACGCCCCCTCCCGTTTTCCCGATTTGCGCTTCGTTTGTGCTGGGTTTTCATCGAGTTGATCCCGTTCTAACGCTGCCGTTGCTTTGGGTTTGAAGTAGGGTTTACCGGTCTCTTAATCTGCCTGTGTTTGAAGGTTCCTGATTTGGTTCTGATTGAACGTCTTGACCAGCGTGACCAGCGTGACCAGCGTTAGTCTATGTTCCTGATTGTGTTTGAAGGTTCTGATTTGGTTTTCTTGATTGGTTTTATTCTGCTTATGCTTATTCACGCATATTCATTCTTTATTCACGCAACAGATCGAAAAGTTGTGGAGGGTATGAAGGGGGAGGCCATTGAGAAGACCAAGAAAATTGATGAAAATTGATCTCTTCTGAATTTGGTATTGTTTTCGAGTTGCGCATATAGTTCTCTCCTAACTGAATTTCATTGAGTACCGACAGTGATGGCCAGGATAGCACAACTTCTTTTGGCTACAACAGATTTGGATGGAGTGAAAAATCAGAATTGATTTCTGATTTCAAAATCATGTGCGGTTCTTCTTTCTTGACATTGATTTACTTCTAACGTACATATCTTCACATTTTTATCATTCTGCGAGTTTTCAGTGTAGTTGGTGTTTTAAGTAAAACCTTATAACTTCAACTTTGGCTTCCTTAGTTCGAATAATCATTACTAATAATTTGAAACTTTATACCTCAGTATCTATATATTAATCGCACTCCATTTTCTTTGATATGCCATCTCTCACTTTGTAGACACCCTCTTAATTGACTTTCGTTTTTCCAGTGATGTTTTTTCAGCGTTTGTGCATTTGGACTTGCACCAACATCCCCACTGCCATTTTTGTTATGGCTTTGCAACATAAAGCAATTCATTTTGTATTGGGTTTAATAAAGCATGTGCTTCAGATTTAAATTTTTACATGCATGATGATGTTCCTGATGGCTGTTTCCATCCATCCATGTAGCAAAACGCTAGCAGATGTTTTTAGTTCATCTTTTGTTGTCTCCTTTAGACCCTCAGAGTGGCCTTATACAATGTACCTTATATCTTCATTTATTTGCTGAACTTTTTTTTGTGAGTGAGTGGTTTCAAAATTGTTTTTTAGGTGAATCTTCTGAATTTAGTGTTTATTTGCTGAATCTTCATTTATTTGCTGAACTTAGTGCTACCTCTACCAAATTGTGCTTCTGAAGTTCTTCATTTTTTGTGATTATGAAGACCGAATGTGAATTTCTATTCTCTTCTAACATCACGCTTATTTTGTGATATTGAACTTTTCTGCCTGTTTTCATATGCTAATTTCTATTGTTTTTATATGCTATTATATGTTATAGATTGTCCCTCCTTCACCGCAAGGTAATTTTTCAGTTTCAATTTCTTTTACATTTTTTGTTATAGCATCAGCTTTCTTCTAATGGGTTTCGTATTTTGATTTTCTACTTCGTCTTTGGATCGTCTAAGTTTATGCTTTCTTTCTGTCTTTGGATCTGTTGCTTTGTGTCTGCAATGGCTTTGTGTCTGAAAGAAGAAGAATCTGCTCGAATCAAAAGTACGCGTCGATTCTGGGTTGAACATTAGAGATTGCGCAAGTTTGCTTTTTGGCATTTGTTTTGATTTCTTTCAGGATTATGCGTACAACAGGATTATTCGTGCTTTCTTATGATTATGCGTACAGCAGGGATTACTGGGTTTGGCTCTGGATGTGGAATTTTTCTGGGTTCCGATTTTCTACCGATTTTTCATGGGTTTTGTGTTGCTACATCAAATTTCATGGGTTTCGGGTACTGATTTTCCATTGTGGTTTGGTTCTACAGATTTTATTTTTTGTTTGCTTTGGGAAACTGCTTTGGTTTTGTCCACGGTGTGTTGCAGTTTTTCTGCTCTCTCAGTTACCAATTCTTTTCATTGAAACCATCTGCTTATCCAAAATTGCGCATACAGGTGTCCACCCGTCACTGTCCCCTGCCGACCCCTCTCGCTGATTAAAAGTAGTAGTTACGTTGTTGCTGCGTTTATTCAATAGTTTTAGATTCTGTTTTCTCTATAAATTGTCGCACTCATCTTTTTTGGGTTGTTATGTTGCCTTTTAAATGGAATGTTTCTTACAATTGAATGTGCAGTTAATTGGGTGATTATTTTGAATAAATTGAAGTGTTCCTTTGATTTTTTCTATACTGTAATATAATATAAATATGTTTTATGCTTCAATACGGATAGCACAGTGTGCACGGATGAAGGGATTGATGAGCTGGCAGAATTTTGTAGTGGTGTCGATACCATGTATTTTGGATTCAGCGGAATTCCTTCATGTTTTTCTTCCATTTTCTGATGTTGTATGATTTAAATTATGATTCTGGAAATTTGATTTATCCTTGATATTTGATCAGGATGGACTGAAAGTGATTCCCCATTCTGTTGAGGGGTGGGGTATGATTGCGTACCCTCCTCAGACCCTGCCTAAGGGCGAGATTTACTGGGTATGTTTGGTTTGGTTTGGGCTGAAAGTGATTCTTCAAAATTATTTGCATGTGGCCTGTGGGAATACATGAAAGAGTACTCAACAGAGAAAGATAGTATTAGGTATGTGAAATTGTTATGTCTATCGTCTATGATTCATTGAAACAGTTGTTATTATGTTTTCAAGTTGACTCCCCTTGATTTCTCTATATTTATTAGCATTCTTTGAAGTTAATTGTATCTCTCATGGATTGGTCTTTAGTTAATTTGTATGCTCTTTGTATCAACTCTCGGAACCGTGCCCTGAGGGCACGGGCGGGCATACACTAGTTCAATGCACGTTGGAGTGATTGTTTGTGCATGACATCAAATATTGATGCGTGGAGTGAGAAGGTCAAGCGTTTTTACGAGCGAGGCCTGACACGTGCTTCTATGCACGAAGTGCAGCCATTCAATATGATTGAGGGTAGAACTCGATTTCACGCACAAGTTACTACGAATGACTCATGTGAACATCATCGTGTGGAGTTAAGTATCCACCATTGCTCTTGTGGTAAGTGATCTTGCTACGGCATTCCGTGCTCTCATGCGATATAGGTTAGTTTTTCATTAAACAACATTTTTCTAAATAATTTATATATTGATCCTAACATCTGAAAATTTGCAGACATACCGGAAATATCGTAAGGACCCCATGGATTATTGCTTTCCAATGATGACAATTATCGAGATTAGGTGCACGTATGAGCAACTATGGCTTGCAAGGGGTCCACGCATAGAAGAATCAACTCCTACATTTTCATTGATACACAAATTTAAATTAAAGAAAAAGAAAATGACCGATCGGAGAACACCTGATGGAAGAATGCATAATGAACAAGACGAATGAGTAATTCCATCTCAAAATAGTGTAGGTAGACCTCCGGATCGTGAACGTGGACGTGGTAGAGGAAGTACACGTTGACGCCAATCTAATGATGACGTAAATATTAATTGATATATATAGTATAATGTATTAACCTTTTTATTATTGTATCAATGAACTCATTTTACTAAACAATTTATTAAGCGAAATTCAATACAACAATTCCTCGTCTAAGTAAATAATAAATAAAATTAATTTATTACTCGTCTAAGAAAATCAGTAATATTTCCTCTCATCAAATCTTCCCCATCCTCGTCATCCTCTGTTCTCAGATTGGTTTGTTGATGTGAAGTATCTACTTCATGATCGTACTACATTTGAGGAGGGTCCGCCTCGTTTTGAAATTCGTCACGCAGCTTCTTATGTATCTTCACAATAAGTGATGTAGCAAATTGTGGAGTCAACAGTTCTGGGTGTTGGGATGTTTGAAACAAATCTTGAGCCTGTATATTTAAATATTTATCAGATAAAATAAATTTAAAGCGTGAAACAATATAGACTTGAGACTCGAATAAATACATAACAGAAGAGTCATGAAAGACGCATGATCTACTAGCACACTGGTTTCCTGAGCCGCCGTGTTCATGGGAGTGCAGAATCTTCGACTACGTCGCTCGACCCACTCTAAATAGCCAGGCGCCCAAGTACTTTGCACACCAGCACCTCTGACGTCACCGAACATGATGTTCATATAACGATTATCCCACATCG
>JAOYMZ010000002.1:219395-233005 GCA_025802335.1 Pinguicula primuliflora
AGTACAAGCCTACCTGCCATGGAGATTTGCTTAGGGTTCCATTTACTAGCTCTGCGACGCATCTTGATTAGCTGGCCATCATAAGTATGCTTAGTGACTCGGCCATGAATGATTGGGACGCCAAGATAGACTCCCAAATCCGGGACACATTGAACATTTAGAACAACTTCAACATCAGCAGCTAAAGATGGGGGTACATTAGAGGAGGTCCAGAACACGGACTTGTGAGGATTCATTGTTTGCCCTGAAGCTGTAGAAAATTCCCGCAGAATATCTAGAACCACCCTCGCTTGTGTCGCATCACATTAAAGAAACAATATGAGGTCATCCGCGTAGAATAAGTGTGAGAGCACATACTTCCTCCTCCAGAAAAGAAGCGGTTTCCACCTTCCCTCTCTTGTCGCCCGATCAATGGCATGAGATAGCCTTGCCATACAGAGTATGAAAAGATATGGGCTCACCGGATCCCCTTGCCGTACTCCCCGCTGGGGGGAAAATTCGCCCCCCCTTAAACCATCCCAAATAAGCTGAGTTGAACTAGTATGCAAGGAAGATATTATCACTGCAAAGAGGTATGGTGGGAGTCTACCCTCCAGAAGTGTATCAGCGATGAAGTCCCATTCAATACGGTCAAAGGCCTTTGCTAGATCGATTTTGAGTGCCATTTACCCTGTCTTACCCTTGGCTTGCCGCATAGAGTGGATGGCCTCTTGAGTTGCCAGAATATTTTCTGTGATATTCCTTCCCTGGACAAAACTCGACTAGTTCTCCGGAATCAGATAAGGCATAACAAACTTCAGTCGGTTGGCAATTACTTTCGTCACAACCTTAGCTGAGATATTGATCAAACTTATCGGTCTAAGATGATCGAACCTCTCTGGTTTTTAATCTTTGGAACAAGCGAGATCATACCTTTATTCATCTCTGCTGCCAGAATACCAGAAGCGAAGACATTAAGGACAAAGGTCGAGAAGGTAGGCTCGATGATGTCCCAATTCGACTGGTAGAAATCCACCGTATAACCATCGAGGCCCGGAGCCTTGTTTTGGTCCATACTAAAAACTGTTGCCTGGACTTCATCTACATCCACGGCCCTCAATAACATGTCCATATGTGTCTGTGATAGAGTAGGAAAAGCTCCGCGAATGCCATATATAGGTAAATCAGTAGGCCACGATTCGACCCCATATACACACCTGTAAAGCACACTCGCAACCTGCAGTATAATATCTCTGTCGGAACTCCAGGTACCATCTTCAAGCTGCAATCTTGTGGACATAAACCGTCATTAGGGATCCCTGAAACGAGCATGAAACAACCTAGTATTCCTGTCACCCAGAGCAATCCACTTACAGCGTCCAGTTTGTTTCCGCATCAACTCTTCCTCCGTAAGAACTGTCTCATACTCTTGGCGAAGCTGAATATTCAACTTGTTGAGGTAGGTTGAGGGTCCTTCTGCTAGGGCTTTTTGAATTCCACCCAGCCTGCCCGATAAAATCCTTTTCTTCTTGTGAATGTCCCCAAAGATATCATATTTCCAGCTATGTAGATCACGACTAAGTGCATTCAGGGCCTGGTGCAGTGGCATATGACCTTGCCAATGCATAGAAAACCAAGAAGACCAGGCATTATGGCTGTTCCAAGCATTCAGAAACCGAAAGAATACCGGGGTTGAAATGTCTATGGAGACAATTGAAGGGTGACAAGAAGGGGGGAATGATCTGAGGCCACCCTAGGAAGATGCTTGACGTGCAATACCGGACACATATTCCTCATATGTTGGTTGACATAAGCCCAGTCAATACGCTCGTAGCAGCCTCCCCTTCTCCAAGTGAATCTCGAACCAGTGAATTCCAGAGGCTCCAGCTCAATGTCAACTAGATGGTACGAAAAGCTGTACAACCTGAGGCTGGTCTCCCTCCTACTTTGTCAGCAGAGGACAAGAAGGAGTTGAAATCTCCCAGAACTAGCCATGGATGGGTGACTGAACCTGCAAGATATGACAAACACGGCCACAAACTCCTGCGAATTTGTGGATTAGGAGAGCCATAAACAAAAGTAGCATTAAATATGAACGAACCTCTATAGCATGCTACTATATTGATGAATTGCCATTCGAAAGAAATTACTTAAATATGCAAACTCTCACGCCACAACAGCCATATACCGCCCGAGTACCCCTGGGCTTCGACTCTAAAAGAGTTAGTAAAGTCATGGCCAATATGGCGAACTATTCTATCAGCCTCAATCCCACTAACTCTGGGTTCAAGAATACAAATTAAACCAGGAGTATGAAATTTGATAATATCAAAAAGAGCAGATATCATTTTATAGTTTTTAATGCCTTGGGCATTCCAGCTAATAAGGCGTACTTCCATTAAAATTATTGAAATGCGAAGCTTATAGCAAGAAAAAAGTGAAAGGATGTTACCGAGAGTTCCCGGTAGGAGTGTGGTCATCTGGAGACATGAGCGCATTGCCATCCTCCCCAACAACTCCAGAATCAGCAATCAGTGAGCCTACCATACCCTCCAATCCGACAGGAGGCAAATGGTGATCGGCACTTGCCATATCATAGTCTTCAGTAGCCTGAGGTGGATCTCCTCGTGGGGGATATGCTACGGAGCCAGCCCCTTCATCGTCCATAGGATCCTAGACTACACCATCTGGAATGATAGGTTCGTTACATAAATGAGGGTCAGGGGGCTGCGATCGAACTATTGTTATTTTGCCAACAAAGAAACCACGCGTGTCAGGAGGGCGGGCTTTGATATCCTGAGGATGACCTTTCTTTGTTCCAGAGTCTGTCCCTCTAAGAGGGTGAGGAATAACGACCGCTTGGTGATTCAATGCATGCTGGTCATCCTCCCCGGTTGTATGAGCAGGGGGAAGCAGCAGGGGAGTGACTGAGACGAGAGTGTTGGAGTTGGTCCGGACAGGTGGGGAGATAGTCTGGGAATGGGTGGATGAGGATGCAGCAGCACTATGGACCAGTTGGTTCTTCAAGGCTCTTTTACCATGATCCAGTTCATTCAGATCCTTACGGAGCCAAGCAGGCTCTTTCACAGCTTGTTTCCTTTTGCCCCTGGACTTTGTAATTTTGGGAATAGGGGAGTAGTTGAATTTTGGTCCATCCGAAGAACCCCTTCACGTGGAGGGAGATTCATGGTTGATCTCAGCATTGGTCTCCTCGATCTCTAAAGCTGCAAAGCGGCCAGCAGGGAGGGAAGCATTAGAGAAAGGATTAAAGGAGGGTCTAGACTCCTTACCTGGCCGACGACCCTTCTTTTCCACTAAAAGCCACTGCCCTGGCTTGGAGATATCATCAATAGCGGGAGTTTGCCAGTGTGTGCCAGAGAGATGGGTTTGTTGCGGGGACAATGCTATTGCAGCTCCTCCCACCTTTTCGGTTTCCACAATACCTTGAGCCGAGCCCACATTGGCCAGGGGTGAACCACCATCGGACACCTCACTCACCCCAACTCCAGCTTCAGCTTGGCCTGCGACGTCTGCATCTAATTTGAAATTACAAGCATCTTCAACATGCCCGTACCTAGCACAGGAGAAGCAAACGTTGTGGAGATCCTCATAGGTAATGGGATAGGTGGTACCATCCACTGATACAGACAAAGTGAGGGGCTTCCTCAGATCCAGACGCAGAGCAACCCTGGCAAATAGCGTGCGCTCCTAAATTACCGTATAGGAGTCAGCTTTAAGCCAGAGCCTGACTGGTTTCGTGATTTCCTCCAATAGGGATGCATAGTAGTATTGCGGGGGCAAACTGGGAATTCGTATCCACGCCGCGACCGACTCCACATGGTCGGCTTTGGTGTCGAAGTCCGGGTGCCAAGGGAAGACCCGTAGTGGACGATTACCTAGAATATGAGGTCCCTCAAAGAGGGCCTTCTTGTAGTCTGCGGCGTTAGCAAACCTAGCCAGATAGAAGCCGTCTGCCTGTCCACCAGGCGAATCTCTCCTTTCGGCTGCCAAACGGTGTTTAATCTTGTTTTCAGAGATTGGTAGGCGATGTAATTACCTAATGGCCGGATAATCAAAGCATTGGCCATATTATGGGCGATCTGCTTGTGGATTCGCTCAGTGAAGGTGACAGTGGGCCGAACACCATTGTGACCATGAATAACATCTCCGTCAGCCACCTTGATTTCAACACGATCTGGAATTTGGTCCTTAGTAAGAAGAGTCTTGTAGGAGTGGGCTATTACTAGAGTGTGTAATTTCGGGAACCCACCGTCGGCTGTCGCTGCAGAGGCGTCAGGCTCCTTATTCTTGACCCATTTGTTCGGAGCATCCTCCTTCAGCGGAGGAAAGTTCAGATCTGCATCCTCCATGGAAAGTCACACAGGTTCAACAGAGACCCGTGACCCAGATGTAAAGAAAGTTGGAGTAGTGTAAGGAGGTGAGTCGCCGGACCAGGAAGGTCGTTAACAGCAAGGGATTTCAAGCAAGATGGGCGCGACGACGATTAGGGTTTTCTAGTACTTTTAATATTGTTATTTTGTGTGATTACTACTAGGGGCTGGAGTATAAAAAGAGAGGTACAATCCCAAAAAAACAGGCGTACAAATCTCTCTTTGAGAGGACCATAGTTTTTAATTACCTCATTAAGGTCATTAATGACATCTGCCTTACTAAATAGTGGGATTATGAACTCCCGCTTGTCGGAAGGCCGGGAGTTTCTACTGTTTTTTGGAAGCACGAGCGGTGACAAATTACAAAACTCGTTCTGAAAGTATGAAATCAAAAAAAAATTGTCAAATCACTATTAGTCATCCTATGGATTTAATATGCTTCCTTTTGTTTGTGCAGATAGGGCTTAGGCCTAAATTGCAAGAGGCACAACATATGTATATTAGCTTGGTGAAGAAAATGTCATTATAGCACCCTTATTTATTGATGACCACAATTTCGGGTTGACTATGTTAAAATGTATAATGGTGTTTTGGGATCATTCACTACTATCCAAATGCAGGCTAAGCTCCTACTTAGGTCGTTTATATGGCCGGCTAGATCCAGGACTGCTATACGGCACGCCTTTTGTGCACGACAACATGTGTCACATGGTTGTGAGTACCATGTGGGACCCACAAAAACCTCATGTGAGAAAGTCGTGCTGATTTCGTTAACAAAAAAGCGTGAGTTTTAGCATTTCTTGGCTAGAGCACCAAAGTACTAGGCGTATGACTGCCCACTGACCACTTAGGTGCTAGATATATCATGACCACCCAGTGAGCACCTAGGTGCTAGGCGAACCTGACCATCCAAGACCATTCAATGATTTCTAAAACATTGCAAGGAAAATAGGATTTACATAACAAACATTAAACATAATATATCCCCAAAAAACTAGTAGCTTAGAATAGTGATCATATCATGTATTAGTTCAAGTGCTAAATTAGATAAATTTTACTTATTTTATATTTATATTTTTTTATAGATAATGTTTGATAGAATTTAAACTCGTGATAATTGTCACTTTCATAACTAATAGGGAATTTTTTTCTGGTGCAGATCTTATGGTGTCGAAATCTATTATTGACCGTTGAAGCACAAATCCAATGGTCAATAATAAATTTCGACACCATAGTAAGTATTCGACAGAATAAGATGTGCACCATAAAAAAATTCAACTAATAGGTGACCCCGCTTTCACTTATATATAGATTTGTATAAAGAGATAGTGAGATGGATGACAGACGTACAGTGTCCCGGGGTGAAGAACCAGGACCTAAGCTCCATAAATTCGAATCTTTCTATATCTTCATCCTCCTCATAAATTAAAGGGATTCATTGAATCCAACCCCTGTCTTCATCCCACTCACCCACCCAACCCAGTCCATTCAAAAGTAGCAGTTTCTTAAATTTTCTTCAATGCCTGAAAAGCAGTAACTTCTGTTCATTGATTTTAGCCAATAAAACAACTCACAAAGACACAAACTCACATTCTTCGTTAAACTCAAAATTCAACCCTCCACCTCCGGTACAAGTGGCATGGCGTAGCTCCAACACCATTCCCAATTGGACCTGCCCACATTTCATCACGTTTCCCTTTCTGTTTGAGACAGCTTTGTGGTAAACTCTTCACATCTCCTCTCTTGCAGATTATTTATATAGAGAAAAGAGGACATATTTCGGTATGATCATTGTTTCTTTCTTATGTTCTCTTACTCTCTTATCTTTCTCAGTGTTTCCATGATTTGGGACTTGGGAAAAAAAGAAGTCTTGAGATGAAAATTTAAAGGCTGTTGCGGGAGGAGTGAAATGCAAGAGCTGTTTTGAAGAAAAGTTGTGACATTTCTCGCAATCTTGAGTTGCAGCTTGACAAAAACCATGGGTATGTTATAAGGCAAAACTGAGTTTTTTATTCTTTGTTTGCTCTTTTTAGAAAATCGACTCGGCCCCAATCCTACTCCGGTCTCGTGTGGGCAACTTAAATTATTGAAAGATGACTCTGATTCAAACCTTGAGCACAAATTTAAATTGGTTGATAATTATTTCTTACATTCCAATACTCTCCTCAAAAGTTCAACTTGGATAACAATTGCTCCCCTGTTTTGACTTAGAATCTCATACTTCTGTTGTTTTCATTTTGACTGGTGTAGATGTTATGGTGGATCAGCCAATGAATTTGTTTGTATGGTGCATTCATAGTTTGTCTGATGGTCAAATTTGACTGGCCTAGGATTATCTTCATCTAGTCTTTAATCAATAGGCTGTATGAAACTAATGGTGCATTCACACCTTTTTCTTCAGCCTGTCCTTATCCGTAAATATGTGATTCATACGGACTCATCCATACTTCTAATCTAAGCCGTTGGAATTTAATCGAAATCAAAAGTGTTTTTAAGTATATTTTAAATGATGAGTTGATAAAAGGCATCAAATCAAATGAAAATCCGTCGACGCATGTTAGAAGTCTGGAGTGGATAATAGTAGTTTGGATGTGAAGAAAACTCGTAAATATGTTATGCTCACTTTGATGTATTTACCCACTTTTTTCACATGCGGAACGTACGGTATTGAATAAAAAGCTTATTTCATCCGTCGGATAACATATCCGATGGCTGCAATTAGTTCACTTAAGTGAACCGATCGTGTGGGTCATAACCGGGGACCTATTTCACTTAAGTGAACCCGCACCATAAGCTTTTCATTCAGTAACATATAAATAAGTGAACCGGCATGTGAAAAGAATTCTCTATTTACCTGTCAATATGGACTTTTACAGTGCAAGTTGAATCTGATATGTTTTTGCTCTTTGCACTGGCAGTTGGATTTGGGTGGATGAAGTCTCATGGTTCTAACATTTGCCTCTCCTGCTCATTGACACATTGGATGCATTGATCTTGTTCTTGTCACCCCATTCGAATTTCGAACAGTTTTTCCTTTGAGTAGAACCATAAAGTACTCGAATTCATGCTTCTGAAGATACTGCATTAATCTTGTTCTTGTACTCGAACTTGTATCGTACTGCACATAGAGCTTTAGAAGTCTATTTAGTTTACAACTTTCTATGAGCATCTCTCGTCCTAGATCAACTCTTACACCATCTCCCAAAAGCTTCATCAATCTCCAACATCAGTTACCCAACAGCATTATGGATCCAGACCGTGCTGCGAATAATCGTAGTCATCAGAGGAGACTCGACTGCACGCGTTCTTTCTCACACGGGAATGGCAAGAACAAGAGGATGCTGCTCTACTTCCCTCTGCATTCGGTGGTGTTGCTCACTTGCCTCACCGTCTCGTTGCTTATACTTCCGCTGGTGCTCCCGCCTCTGCCACCACCGCCGTATCTGCTGCTTCTGGTTCCCATCTTCATCCTTGGCCTACTCATGGTGTTGGCTTTCATGCCATCTAATGTAAGGCATGCTGCACAGGGTTATGCTTGAAGGGTGTGGAGGAAAACGGACAAACACACGAGTTCTCCATTTTTCTTGTGACGCAAAATCGGCAAACTGGGATTAGGGTAGACTTCGGGTGCAGTTCAAGTTCAAGTGCTGTGATCGAGAAACAAGAGCAGATTATGTATGATCGAGATGTAAAGTATGCACTCGTCAGTTGTCTTGAGTTCAATATCGTCCATTGGATATCCTGGAGTTATCTCGACTTACAAGGATTGAAAAATGGTGTACCAGTATGTTTTTTTGGTAAAAAGCAATCAAATTTAGCAGGATCTTACTGTAGAAATGTTTAAATTCTCTTCAAACGGCCAGCTTATCCATTTCATGGAACCTTCCCAAATCGACAATTTATGTTCATTTGAGTAAGATAAATTCTTAAGAAAAGCATGCCTGATCCATTTGTTGAATAACATGTACTAGCCTCTGTTCGAGAAGTAAGGCCACTTAGGCGTCGCTTAGCCCGCTTAGGCGTTGCCTAGCCCGCTTAGGTGCCGCCTAAGCGCTAGTATATTGTCATCCGCCTTGCTCGAATTACCGCTTAGGCCGTTTAAAAGCCCGTTTAGGCAGGCGAATAGGCCGCTTAGGCGCTGAACGGGCCCTGATCGCTCAGGGTCCGCCTAGCGCTTTCTCGAACACTGGTACTAGCAAAGCGTGGGCAAACTCTGAGTGGTTAGGGACTGCCTTACGCCTAGGCAAGTCTCGGCTAAGCGGGTTTCTCGAACAGAGTACAGTACATTATATATCATCAACATGCTCCAGTATTCCGTATTCCCCACCAGTTGCTCTTAGGCTATGTGTGTATGTTCGGTTGAAAAATAATTTTTGGTTTTTCAATCGCAGAAGTCCTTTTTACACTGTTTGAGATATTGGCTTTTGGTCGTGGACTGACGATGGGAAAAATTTCCAAAAACCCCAAAGTCAAAAGCTCCCTTTGAATAGCTTTTGGAAAGTTTAAGGCAGTGATTATTTTGTAATTATTTAAAAATTTACTTTTAAGATAATTTTGTCTATATACAACTCGATAATACTAAAATACTAAAAAACTAAAAAAAATTCTCGTGTTATATCTAATTTGTTACACTATTTTTTTACTTTTGTCACATTAAAATTCCCACTGCAAACACTTTATAACTTCTTTATAAAAGCACTTTTTTTTAAAATCCCTCAAAGTTCAAACGCCAAAAATAATTTTTCAGCAGAATTTGTAAAGATAGCCTTATATTCCCACCAATTTCTCTTGCATCAAGGTTTTACATGCACAATGTAAACAACTTCTGTACCAGAAGAGAAAGAAGGCAAATATAACTTCGATGAAAACATCCATCTTCTGTCTTCGGCATGTAATATTTTCATTATTCTCTACAACGCGAGGGCGAAAAGACGAGATCATAAGACAGACGGAGAGTAATGTTCAAAATTTTAGCCTCCCCCCACCTCAGTAATACACACCAACAGCATCGATGAAAAATGGAGGAAGATGATGTTCCAAGACGGCCAGTAACTCTCTCTTTTGTCCCGGTTCGTCGAGCACGAGCCCTCCGAGCCTCCTCGCTGCCTCCACAAGCTGGCCCCTGTGTCGCTGCGACAACAAATTGCCTCCGGCCTTGATGCACTCTCTGTACAGAGGCAGGTACGCAATCGCCACTCTCAGCTGGGCTGGGAGATCACTCAAACAGATTGGGGAGTTGCCCCACTTCAAAATCTCGACGATGTTCGAAAAATGCAGCTCTCCTTCTCTCAGTCCATCGAAGAAGGCCTTCTCCGACCAATGGTCCTGAAGAAAAGTCATGAGCTCGGGAGCAACGGCTCCATCATTAGAAGCGGCGATGCTTTCAGCAACTGAATAAGTTGCAGCTGGATCTCCTAGAAAATCGGAATGCAGGAGAAATGCGACCCCGTCAAGGGAGCCACAGCTCCGTTCACCAGCAGCCTTGAGGATTTCAATACTGAGGGCAGCAAGGACGTGGTGGGGAACATGAGGCAGGAGGTATGCTGCGATTTCGACACGACTGCTAGATGTGGCAGCCGTGAGGGCAAGACAAAGTTCCATGTCCCGGCATCCCCTTTGGACGAACCACTGAACGACAGGCATTCGACCGCCTTCAGCAGCTCTCATGAGAGGACCTAGAAAAGCCACAGCATTACCCTCCTCCACTAGACATTCCATTGTGCCCATTTTACCGTAGTGTGAAGCGAAGCCCAAGGCTAGGTCAACATCCACATCCAAGCTGTTTCTTTGAGCAATCTAAAGTCCAAAACTAAAAGAGTTAATACAATGCACTAGAGCAAATTTCGGTCCAAATCAAGAAGGGTTGAAAATCTTTTAATTTCTGTTTTTTTCCCTAGAGAAACGATATTGACGAAGAGTAATGTGCTAAGGTATGGTCCCTTTGAATTTCACTTATAGCATCATTAGATTTACATTATTAGTGTGAGTAATGTTATGCGTACATCATTATTTGACACACTTACTAAACACACCCATGTGGCAACAATCAAAATCACAATTAAAAGAAAGTGAATAAACATCAACATTAGAATCGTGGTGGTGATTGTTTACACATGTGTGTGTTTAGTAAGTGTGTCAAATTATGCTGTATAAATAGCATTTTCCAGTGTAAAATACGTCATACAAAGTATGTTTTGCTTTTCAACGGCTGGCATGAATGATGCTAAAATTATCAAACTCCCAGCATTGTAGCAAGAGAATCAAAAAAGGTTTAGATCACCATAACAATATTAGACCAGATACTTTCAATGGGTTGTAAATAGAGAGTACGAGACAATAATCCTCATTAACGAGAAACTTCATTGCAAGTTCGTTGTAAGATCAAGTGAAGGGGATATAGTTGTAGGAACTGAAGAAAAGATAAGTAAATAAGCTAATTACAGTAAAAAAGACCAAGTATCATGACAAACTTACAAGAAATGGACAATGTATATATAAATTTAGCTGTATAGGACGAATTGAATTACCTGCAACAAAATACGAACGAGCTCCGTGCTCCCAAAACGTGAAGCCTCCAGAAAACATTGGTTGACGTTATCTGCACCACCTTCAACTAGCAGGCTCAGCAATCCTTGGATAGAAGTAGCCGATATACCCGATGCCCAACCAGGATCAAAAGAACTGGAGAAGAGCGTAAGTGGGAAACAAGCTGCATCAAATGCTTCAGAAAAATCCTTCCCAGTGAGATGGTTGCCAGCAAGATCTAGGAATGCCTTGAAAGCTGATAGCTGTAACTGGACCTCAACAGGAGTACAGTGGCCCACTCCATCCTTATTGCCCTGGCAGCGAGAATGGAAACTTATACATTTAAGAGCCCATTCAGTGAATTTCTGGACTTTGGCACCAGCTTCTGCCTTTAGGACTTCATCTCCCGTGCACTCCTGAAGCCTCTCATGCAACCTGCGAGGAATTAGGATGCGAGGCGGAAATACTCTTAAGAAATATCATAAACGTTTTGAAAATGATAAAGCATAGGAGATGCACCATCGATTCAAGCTAACCGAAGCAGCACCAACACAATTTTAAATAAGATTCAAGTATTGCACAGCTGTTCTTAGTGTTTGTGGTTTCATGTAAAACCGAAAAGCAACATGAATGAATTCAAGTTCTTTAGCCCACGATCAAATACACGCACTGGATACCCCACCAACAGCTTCCATGTAGTTGAGCAAATGAATCACCACATTTTTTTATTGTAATTTAACATTTGTACTAAGAAAAAGTTGATTTTTACAAATATAGAAAGAAAATGAATCGCCACATAAAAGAGTATGCATAACAAAAACACAGATGTTAACCAATATGAGTTGACGATGAGGTAGATCACTTCACTTTATCCAATGTTCAATGGAAAAGAAGATCAAATCCTTTGTAACACTTCTTCAGACATCTTTCTTCTAGTAGACCACTATACTGCTAGTTCATGTAAAAACACTGATAACTTCTATTTTCAGCAATGAAAGCAATTTAGCAGAAAAATTAGATATTATTTAAATTATTATCTTTGCATGTAATCTATCTCAGTAATAAGTTTGCTACCTTTGTGCCATCACTGTAACTGTATCGGCAAGGCTCATTGTTCGACTCTGGCAAGCCGAAACGCAGGAAGCAAGAAATGATGTTCTAAGGGCGGCTCGAGTGAAGTCGTATGCCCCATTACAAATGACCTTTGTTATCAGTCCGGTAATTCCAAATAGTTCTGCTTCCGTTCTCAAGAACCATATAGAATCTAAAGAAATGCACAGCGCATCATTCAGAGTTTGAGGATCAGCTAACGTTATCAAACTTTCAGCAAGGTCCCAATCATGGGAACTCACAGCACCCTGAAACAAACGACCCAGCTCAATTCTGTCCTGACGACTGAGCTTCTTCCCATTTGTACCAGGTTCAGAATCAGAAGCAGTCAATCTGGATTTCAATTTATCAGCACCACAGCTGCAACCACATATGTTCAAATCTTCCTTAGATACAAGTTGAGATTCTCTTGAAAAAACCAAATTTCCATGGCTTTCTCCGTCTTCTTTCTCCCTACTGAAAACTACAACATCGTTTTCACGCTCATTCTCATTGTTGGCAAACGATAGATCAGATTCAGTAGTTTCCATTTCCATCATTTCAATTTCAGAGCATTCAGACACTTCCATATTGATCCTGTACCAAATATCCAACCTCTGGCTTTCAGAATAACTTACAATCAAATTTCTCCTTCTAAAGGAAACGTTCTCTGTTCAATGCCTCGAGCGCCAAAAGCCAATCCTATACACTAGAAAGAAGTCAGACTGGGAAGCCCACAACCTCTCAGCAAAAGCCTGATGGTTTCCGGCTCGCCCTGGAGGCGCAGGCAAAATAAAAACAAGCACGCACGCAATAAAACAACCAGATATCGGATAGGCGATATGACTTCCTAGATTAAACCCCTTCTCCCACTTTAGAAGAGTAACCCAAATCAACCAAATTCCAGCAACTGAAAGATTGGTCGTCGGAGCAAAAACCCATCACGGAATACGGAGATTTTGTAACATATTCCGGCTTCCCCACCTCAATCATCTGAAAATCTCCGCCATCTCACCAATCATCGGAAACCGCAAAAACCCGTCATTCCCAAACGTCGAAGTAATCCTGACAACGATCGACTTCCAAGTTCCTAAGAACATCAAATTCACCTCAATCAATAAGAAAGAAAAATCCACCCCAAAATAATTACAATTAAAATGGAAATAAGCTTCACATATAAAGCAGAAAACGGAAGAGAAAAAAATAAAGCAGCTGCAATATTCCATCCATAGATTAAACATAAAACTTACTTAAATTGAAAACGAGAACATAAATTTTAAAGCTGGATTTTTTTGATCGAATAAATATGAACATGGAAGAGAATAAAAAAGAAAACTTTATCAAGAGAGAGATGCATACCTAAATCATAATGATAGGAAAGAAGTTGGGAGAGAAACCATTTTGGTGGTTGCCTCTGTCTTTCTGTGTAGTGTATGGTCCTTCGCTCATCACCACTTTGGGCTTCAAATTGGAATTTTGGCGTTGCAGCAAAAAGCTTGATATTTTGGTGCACTCAACTTTACGAGATTACTCATTTTTTAAAGAGTAGTGATACATTTACATAATGTAAATGTACATAATTTGTACATAATGCAATTATGAGATACAATTAGCCATCCGTTCTCG
>JAOYMZ010000002.1:240502-258701 GCA_025802335.1 Pinguicula primuliflora
TATATAAAACAAACTAAATGTATTCAAATTAATGGTTGCAGATGGTGGGGCCGGAAAATTCTATACCACAAAAAAAAAATTACAAGAAATGTGATGTGTTACCATGTTAGTAATTGGTCAAAAAGTGTGAGCCAAACACTTGCCTAATGGTGTGTTGCCAAATCACATTTACAAATTTTCCTGCGGTATAGAACCTCTCGGTGGGGCCCCTGGGTGCGAAAAATTCGCGAACATAAGTCGCGTACTTTATCACTTTTGCAATCAAACAACATATATGGAAAGAATTTGGGTACATACATCATTTTTTGATAAGATAATAATGAGAGAGGATTTCATTAAGTCATTCAACTAACAAAACCATCATCGTGCTCCCACAAATTCAAAACAAAACAAAGAAAATAATATCCAAATCGAGGAAAACCCAAATAAGGCCTAAAACTAAAATAAGAACAATAATAATAAAAGAAGAATTTCTATGCAGATGGACTCAAATCAAATCAAAGCTTACCTATATCGAATCTCGATCCCTTCATCATCATCACCTTGAACTCATCAAAACAGATGGTCCCGTTGCCGTCGGCATCGACGCCGCTGATCATCTTCCTGCATTCCGGCAGCGTGCATTCCTCGCCCAGGCTCTTGAGCACGTCCATCAATTCTTCGGCGGATATGGATCCGTTCTTGTCGATGTCGAACACCTCGAATGCGTGCCTGAGATTCGCAAGGATCTCGTCGTGATCCACGTCGGTGGTATTCAATTCGATGAATTCCTTCAGATCAATGAATCCATCGCCGTCGGAATCCACCTCGTGGATCATGATCCTCAGCTCTTCCTCCGTTGCCGGCTGGCCGAGGCTGCCCATAATCTTCCCAAGCTCTTCCGCGCAGATTTTGCCATCGCCGTTGGCGTCGAATTTCTTGAAGACTTGCTCCAGCTCCTCCTCGAAGCGGCAACGACCGTTCTGTGACGACGGAGATACCGACTGCAGAGAGGATTGATCGGATGAGGCTAGAGGAAGGCCGCCCGCGCCGGCACGCCGACTCTTCTTTCGCTTGAACAATTCTTTGAGCCCCATGGTAAATTTGGTTATGCAGTTGTGGCTTCTGGGTGAGAAAAAGTATGAATAAGGACCGAAAGAATGGGGAGGAATCAAGATTCAGAATAATAGTAACAGAAGATTTCCGAAATATCAGGAAAAATAGTTTAAACCACCAAGTCTTCTATTTCTATAGATATGGATTTACATTTATATTTTATAGAGAATGTGGTGTGAATAGTTTTTATTTGTGTGGACAATTTTTTTGATAGCATCATCCGTGTTTGAAATTGATCGCACTATTGGAAACCTTATACATTGTAGGTGAAAATCTCCATATTTCGACACGATTCCGACGACTTTATCACCGTTTAATTTAGTTTCACATTTTTCCGATTAAGTAGTCCTAAATAGGGTTTAAGAAATTTTCGGCGATAAAGTCGCCGAAAACCGGAACAAAGCATGTGGATTTTCATCTACAATGTATAAGTTTTCCAATGATGCGATCAATTTCGAAAACGGATGGTGCTACGAAAAAATTGTCCATACGAAGGAAAAACTGTCCACCCCAAGACTGATCAGATGAACCGCTCCCATATTTTATATATCCAAAAGGTTAGATATTAGCTATTGTGTTTAAGGTTGTTGTGGTCAATTCTAATTTGAGAGTCTCAGAATATCTCTAATTAGAATTGAGCACAATAACTTAATATTGAGCAAAATGACATTTAACAACTGAGAATTTATCTCTACAATTGTCTCTCAAAAATTTAAAAATAATTATCTTTTAGGCAAATTATTTTATTATTATTCATTTATTATTTTGAAGTTGTTTAATATTTAAATGATTAAAAATTAGTTTAATTCGTAGGTGTAATATGATTACAAAATATATATTTTATTTGCTCGAATTGCCCACATATTTTGACGATTTATGTTCATGTTTACATGTATAATTTAGGGTCATGACTTTTTTTTTTTACTTCAGGAGATCGAAGGCGACTCATAAGGAACGCTAAACACCCTAAACATTTTCCTCATGTAATAAGTCCATCATTGCTCAACATCATACAAAAATGGGCCTTCTGCCCAAAGTTGCATTGGTATGACCCAAAATTGGATGACACAATTTTAGTCCACAATGATAAATTACAATACAAGCTGTGCTGGTGATTGGTGTGTGCTCCTCTTTCAACAGCCAGACCAGCTAAACTCTTGCTACCACGAACAAACGCTACTAAAAATTACAATCGCTGAAAAGGAGATGGGCTCAATAGTGATTCTTCGACCTCCTTGAAACCCCGGTAGACGGCCTCGGTTTGTTGGGAAGGAAGGGGAAGCCTCCGCACCTCAGTCATGTACCTGGTTAATGGTTTACATCAGAATAGGAGAGGAGTTTGGTACCGAGAAGTAAAATAAGGTCTTCACAAATATAGTGATCTGATGACACATGAGTGGAATAATTGTGGAAACAAGCTCTACTCACCTAGTTGCTGCACTTGTGATTTTATCACGAATGCTTTGATTGAGAACTGTAGCTTCCCCAGCTGAAAATGGTCTGCGAAGAATAAGAGAAGCGCCTACTGGACTTGTACCCATTTTCTGTGCGAAAATTGACATGGCCCATTCTCGAAGTACGGTTAGAACGGATCGGAGGAGACGTATCCGGAGGATCGGAGATGGCACAATTGCTCCACTGGAGAGCAGTTTATCATAGGTATTCAGTACAGGGTCTACCGCGCCCATGCAAGCAGCAAGAAGGGACTTTGCAATATCTTCATCCCCAACTGGTTCAGCTCCAGTAATGACTCGCTCCTATAAAACGTTTATGTAAACATTACTCAGTGTCATATTTACATGAAATACTCTTTCCAAGTATAATGGAACTGTAGCTTTTACCTGTGCAGACTTCTCAAGCTGAAGGCATAGTGTGTCCAATGGCAAATTTACACCGTCGCCGGGGAATACACGAGAACCGACTCTCTTCAGCACTTCACAAGCTTCTGCAATACCACCCCTTGATAGAGCTTGATCAATGAGTCTAGCCCAGATTTCTCTCACAATGCTACTGTCAGCTTCACCAGAGTAACTAGCAAAATAGAGCATTTCTAGGCAGATCTGGACAAAAGAACAAATTTTAGTATCTGCAAACAATTACAATGCAAGAAAAAATATTTTACGCATTATTTATTTAAATTTGCCAAATATCCTTGAATCAACTGTTATATAATCGATATGATCAAGCCCCCATGGATACTCTTTGATAATTATTCAATGAACTAACTTCTTCAAACCATGGATACTCCGATCATCTTCAATGAACTAACTTCCAAATTACTTACAACTTCTGCATCATCCTACGACTTATCAATGTAAACCTAAAAAATTCTTGATGTACTTCTAGGCCCCCCATGATCAATCTTTTCCACACACAAAATCATAGCAAAAGATATTCATTTTCCATGTTCCACATGCATGCGTTTATTATTTTTTTCATTATCAAATGGACATGTAAGTTCATAGCCTCGGCAGCATTAATCGGAATAAACAGAAGCTAAGCCAAACAGAATAACGGACCTCCCAGAGCTCAAAAGGAACTGCATGATCATTGTATAACTCAGTGATTGTCTTCAAGTCCACTGATAACTCCTTTGCCTTTTCTCGAAGAGTGAGAACAACATTGTCATCACGAGAGGGATCATTATCACGTGATGAGTCACTTTGGATGGTTTCTGATCTTTCAGCAGACACTTCTAACTTTGAAGCCATAGCCTCCATTTCATCTTTAATCTTCATCTGAAATTGAAGAACAACAAGCTTCGCTTCAAGTACATCAAGAAGTCCACTGTCAACAGCAGTCCCTCCAAAACCTCTATTA
Source organism: Pinguicula primuliflora (assembly GCA_025802335.1). Taxonomy (NCBI): domain Eukaryota; kingdom Viridiplantae; phylum Streptophyta; class Magnoliopsida; order Lamiales; family Lentibulariaceae; genus Pinguicula; species Pinguicula primuliflora. The sequence goes on from JAOYMZ010000002.1 coordinate 244,418, forward strand.
TTATCGGTCGCACTGGCATTCTTTGCCTGCAGAACAGCATTACTCAGATAATGACGCCTGGTAACAAAGAAAAATATATTAGTAGTTGAAAGTTAGATAAGATTTAACAATGAAGGTTGATACCCAAACAACAACAAATTCCAAGGAAAAACTATACAAATGTAAGTGAATACCTGGCATAAACAGATTTGACTAAATTACAATTGATAAGCAAAAAAATGTTCACTTGCCAAATGTAATTTCCTAAACTATGTCAATTCACGGTTGTAATTATCTCCGTCGACTAATGGGGGCTACCCAACACAGAGAGCTATAGACAACTCGGTATCTAAACAGAAAAATAAATGCACAATAACCTTTGTTCAAGGGTTAGGGTATTCCCAGATTCTGTGGAACGCCTTTCCGATAGCCTAAATAATATTTGAGCCGCCAGAACATGCTGACGTTTCAAGACATAATACCGTGCCAGAAGTTCAGAGTACTTTATCTGGTTAGATAAGACAGCTAGCCTAGATTGGCCCATGAAAGAAATTGGGGATTCAGCAGAGGAAAGAGCGTGAACCTATTGAAAGAAAAAAAAAGATTACAAACAATGGAAGAAAGTTCAGTCATTCAAATAATCTGTCAAGAGAATGCAATCACAGATCTTAGGAACATTATTAGTAGCTACATCATATTCCCCAGGAGATCAAGTAGCAAAAGCATATGTTCCATCACACAAAACTCTGACTATAAATAAGTCAAACCTCATTAGCTGGATCACGCGTAGCATTTTGCAAAAATTGCACCAAATCTGGGCCTCCATATTCCAATAACTCATCATCAAGGCCCAGGTCAATCAATATTCTATACATATACTCATGGAAAAATCTATCTGAAGATTGAACACCAAGTTGAATGATCTGGCAAATGTATTTTTTCCGAGAGGCTGGATCAAGGCCAGATTGAACAAGAGGCCGGATAGGAGATCCAAATTCCTTCCGTGATGCATCGCCTTTGAGAGAGGACAAAGCATTTGCTACAATTTCATAACACTGCAAACGCCGCGAAAGGGCATGCTCTCGAATCCCTGCATCTATTTGATCATTGAAAGCATCACCAGTTGGATCTACAGCATGTGCCTTCTGCAGAGGTAATCGAATTACAGCTTCATAGAATCTGCAATTTCATTTATCCTGTAATGCTTGAACTACTGGAACAATATCAAAATAAACACGCGCGGGTGCACAAACAAACCTTAAATCTTCAAAACGCTTGCAAACAGTAGGCAAATCAGCAGATTCTGGAACTTTACTTAAATTGTTAAAAGCATCCCTAGCCAGACTTTCCCTTTCTTCAATGCCAGATGCACTAGCAGCTCGTTCAAGGCATTCAACAGCTATGTAAAACTTGTAATCATTCTCTTTATAATAACTCGGACAACCATCGCGGAGTTGGTGACTAATATCATCTACTGTTCCCCTGCCACCAGGACCAGTATAATACTGGATAAATGAACGATAGGTGATGTGAGAGAAGGATCTTAATTAAAATTCATGAAACGATTAAATAAGAAAATCTAACAAAATTAAGCACAAATAAATACGTTAAACAATGGAGGGGATACTGAAATATCATGATAAAAGAATATAGAAATCGACAGTGAGAGGAATAACAGAAAACAGCTGATGGGAAACAACGACCAAGTACCTCCATTAAAGCAGATATAAGCCGTGTCGCAAGTCGATCACCAACATCTGAGCAAACTAGTTGGTGGAAAGTTAACTCAATTAGAGCTCGCTTATCATTTTCATCAAAACTCTGAATCAAGCGCACAACAACATGTCTTGAAAGAAGTTGGAGTAAAAAGAGAGCTTCTCCACATCTAAGAAGCAACTGCCTGATACACTCAAGAGCTCTTACCTGAAAACACAATCACAAATATATAGCATCCATATCGAAACAGGAACAAGTTTTAAGATTTTTTTTGCAAACCTCCATCGCAGCCAATTCAGCAGGACTATATGGAAGTCGCTGCCTTTTGCTTGAAGACCCACCCTCACCAGTGTCAATATTTCTCGAGTACGAACCGAATAGATTTCTCACCATACTTCTGTCGCTAGCTACTAGATCCGATCCAGTTCCAATCAAAATGGAGCCAGTAACATCTCCCATACCAGCTACACATCCATAAAGTCCACGTCTTAAATTCCTTCGAGACATTAGAAACTTTTCAAGAGACCGAATCTTGTCTTCAAGGACATGCATCGCTGTGACAGGGAGTCGGCAAGTTATAACTCCATCTTTAGGCATAGTATCTGGTGATGGAGATCCACCTTTGTTGACGAAAACAGGAAAATCCCACAGTGGTAAAAGTAACCTAGATGAGCACAGACAGAGGCCTTCATGAGCACCTGAAAAGACAGGTTCAGACTCCTGAACCACTTGGCCCATGCTGAATCCGCCAGCTGCAGTCCTGGTGTTTGACAATGCACCTGTTCCTTCTAGTTGTGGCATTCCAACGACTCTGGGATCCTCAAAAACTTCAGCTGCCTTTTCAGCAACTACAGTACTTACTAAGGCTTCGCTGCATACTATCCGTGCAGCAAGCATCAAACACATTGAGGCACTCTCCCCAGCACCATAACGATTGAAGAAGTCCTCAAGTAAGGATCTTGGTGAGTTAGATTCTAACAATCTTCTAAGAATTTCAATTGGCCGGTTAAATACTACTTCCATCATGCCCATGGTGCTGAATATTATCATTCTTCTTCGTGGTAATATATGTTGAGTAGAAAGGTCACCCCTTGCCCGAAGCTTAAGGGAAGCCTTTTCACAAGATTCCTCCGGATTATGATATCCAGAGAACTCTGCTTCAGAATACAGCGAGTGCAAAAAGGAAGCTGAATCTGGCTGGGGTAAAATATCTGCCACAAAAAGCATCCGACCTTCTACAGGAATAGACGATACCGATTCTCTAAGTGCACGAGTACCCCTTGGCACCATCGGCAGACTACCAGATGCAAGCGATTGTATATTGGGGTCCCGATTCACAAGTAGAAGGCATGAAACACCCGATGGGGATGAATCAGCAAGGACAAGAGTTCCAGAAGAATAGTATGCTGATTCAATTTTCAGCGATATATCATCGACTTGAGATCTTCCAGCAACGGATAGTGCTCCAAAAGAAACAGATCCACTCACCCCTATGGGAGGCGATGGTCTTGTAGAGATAACCTTTAAGCAGCTTGGTCTTCGGTTATTGGTACCAAACCCAGCAAAATTTCCAACCGCGTTATTGTTTCCATTAGATGGGGCAGTTGAGAGATACATTCTCCTCCCATCAGACAGAATTGCAACAAGATGCAGCCACTTTGACTCTAAGGTAGATAAAGTTGACATGCACACTATAGAAGATTTGGTTTCCCTAGAAGGAACCCTTGAACCTGCTTGCTGTGCGCCGCCGTGGTTTGACTCCCTCCGGTTAATCAAGTTTCTCTCTTCAGCCACCTTCTTGACTGGACCATCACCATTTGGCCCCAGAGAGAATACATGTATTTTCATCTCCTCAGTGCGTGCATACAAAACATTTCGTTCATTATCAACCACCATTTCAATGATTGGGTCCACAGCTCTAAACTTGAAAACATTAGGCACAACCCACCTGAAGAGGTAGAAGAGGCTCAAGGAAATAAACATGATATCGAACTTCAGATTCAAGATTTAAAACGTAACAGAAGATTGACACAAACTCATTAAACATGATGCGATATTTCTGGATTGCAGAGTCATTTGTCAATACCAAGTGCATAGAAAGCACCATGTGTGGAGACCCACGGAAGAAGGAGGAATTACCTTGAGATTACACCTCCAAGACCAGAAGTTAGGCAAACCTTACGACACCGTTTTTGCCAACCTGAACCACTGGTATACTGTAATTCATAGATTTGACCATCACGACCAGCCAAAAATATATGCCCTTTATCAGTGCAAGCAATACAGGTCATAGTCACTTCATCAGATGCTATAGTGTACTCTGGCAGGGGTTGCAGTGAAACCTCGGCATATGCATCAGTTTCTCCACCTCTTCCAGAGCAACATACTCCGACAAGGATAATCTAAATTGCAGAACGTATATTTGTAAGATGAAGGACAAAAAAATCAGATCCTGAACCAATGCAAGAATTAATTACAAGATCTTCTGTATGATTTGATGGATCTAACATGAATATAACGTCCACACTCATTGAGAGCTTATGGACATTTAGATATTGAGAAATCCATTGCTACATGCATTAAAGTGATGCTGATGCACACTGGAAAAAAGGACCCATCTCCAGCAACTGAGCAAGTAATGTAAGTTGATGAGAAATGGATAAGCTCGCAGAACCCTGGAGACAGCATATGGCATATTATCGAATAATCTTCTAGGATCTTTTTGCAATAAAATAGTCTTCTAGGTTCTTTTTCTGTTTTTTATCAAATAATCTTCTAGGTTCATGTTAAGCTTTCGTAATAATAAATTCCAATTCAAATCAAAACTTCATGACTTCAAATTAGAACAAGTATAAGTCAGTCTCTAATTACTCATCCACAACATACATCATCAGTAACCACAGGATTTTTTGTGTTATTTTATTTTATTTTCTTGTGGAAGAAAGGGAGGGGGAACTTGATTCACGGATATGAATCTTCAATACTCCCTTTACTCATGAGTTCAAAAAAAACGATAACGGCCATCATCATCAAATATATATCATTGCCACCAAGACTGTATGGCAACAAATAAAGTACGAAAAGTTACCTCAGCAGGAGTTGCCAAAATTAGAAGATACTGAATAGCTTCAACAAATACACCAGATTTGGCTTTTGCCAGACCAACAGCACAAATAGCTTGTTCCTCCACACTAAATTCAGGGCACTGACCATCCCTGCATTAGATCAAACCTTAAGTATGCCGATTCTTCTTAAAAAAGATACCTTGAAAGTATTTCTATAGAAAAACTGGCTGCGTCCAACATGAAAATGTCCGTAAAGAATAAGCTCTTGGAAGCATATTGTATTCTGAAACCGCTAACCTTATTAATTGGTTGGAAGGACAAAAAAGATGGAAAAGTATCACATAGCCTTGGAGATAGTCGCTCTCACACTTTATAAGCATGTGCACAAAAGTATAAATAACTCTACAATTATAATGGCATAGCGTCATAATACTAGCAACTAGAAGGAAAAAAAACTTTTCGAGAATGAGATTTAATTTGCGGAACATGTTTTCTAAATCAAGCCAATAGCAGATCATATTTCACCAAGCAAACAAGTATGGCTCAGGGACTGAAACTGTACGATCCTCTCCTGTGTTAGGAAAGTCGAATTATATATGTAATTAGAAGTTTCTTTATACATGCAGCAAAGATGTGATATAACAAGATACAGTTAATCAAATAACATCAGATAACTTCCAGGTAAGCTTCGCTGTTGAGTCATATAACATTGACCAGTCAATCCCTTGCTACAAAAATATTGACCAGTTAATTGATTGCTCTGGAGACTCTAACCATTTATCAAATCTCCAAAGAAATAAAGAATTGTCTACGGATGCCCAAGCACGTCTAATCTCAGCAAAAATTCCGCATAAAGCTGTTCCTTCACCACCTGCTGAATTATATCTTTGGATCAGCTCCTGTGGCAACTCCCATGTATTCACGACTTCGACCAAAGGAGGCCACTGCAACATGAAAAGTGAACTATATTTGAACTGTTTCTCAAGCGAGTAAAGCAAAGTTCCCAATTCAATAAGCCAATTTGTTCTAAACAAGTAACATCAAACTAGTCCTATATCCTGATATTTCTATTTATCTATATTTCTTGTTATTAGGAGATTATTTATCCCCGTACAACAAGACATTTTTCAGCACAACCCATTACCTCGAATAAACAAGGACCGCATGATTAGCTTGTCTACGACAAAACGGTTTGATCATTTCTCCCTACATGTTGCAACTATTTAACTGAATTAAATCATATAAGCTAGTTAAGATATGATGGTGCTACTGAAATACATTGCTTCGGACACCCAAATGTCTAAAGTACGTACCTTATTGGAGTATAAGTACAGGAAGTTAGGAATGTCAAACGCAGAAATAAAGTTAAGCATACGACAGACTTACCTCTCGTGGGTGGGACGAATATGGATGACTAGAATATCTGGCAGCTTCTAAAGCTTCTTCAAGGTCGAGATGCCCGGCGAATTCTCGACCTATACGGTCGGTGATGACCAAGCCTGCATTGGTTACGTCACGCAGAACCACTTCGTTTCCCTCAGCAACCATCTTGGAGCAGCAACACAGCCAAATGAACAGATGATTGGTGAATTACCCTAGCCTTGGCTGCGAATCCAAGCGCTAGGTCGAACCAGAGGAAGTCAACTACTTTTGGTGCAAAACATCAAAATCAAGAATTGAGATTATCTGTGCCAATAAATTTTAAATTGGGTGGGAAGTTTAGGAGTTGGAGAATTAGGGTTTTGAAGTTGGCGGAAGAACGAAGCTAATTTTCAAATTACTTACCGGTATTTTAGTCTTTCCGTCTCTCTTTCCAATCGGTTTTTTGACGTGTAATAAATTAATAATAAACCTGGCATCCTTCATGTTCAGGGTACACGGCCACGGCCGGTGACTGCGGCGGCGCATTGGTCAGATGACTGCCTCCGCCGCCATCAAATCTCTGAAGGCTTCCTCCGTGATCGCCTGGAAAACTGTAAATTTATTTATCAGTGCAAGCACAAGTAGCAAATACTACTATAAAAACTTATCAGACCTAATCGTAATTGCAGACAGGGAAACTGCAGCAAACTGTGGCACGCTGTGTGGAAAGAACTGGACGGGGCCTCCATTCGGGCGATATATCAACTGTGAAGATTCTGCCTTCTGCTGCTGGCTTCGGGCGGTGCTTCGTTATCCAATCGAATGTTATTCCCGCGTCCATTGATAATGTTGTGAAGGAGACTCCCTTCTGCACCATGCTGTCGAAAGATGGGTACAGCATTCGAACAGTCGAACATTTGCTATCCGCTCTGGAAGCCTCCGGCGTGGACAATTGTAGCATTGAAATTAAGGGTTCCGGCCATTGTGATCGTTCCGTGGAGGTGATCGATAGTTTTGAATAGTAATGAACTTGATTATCATCCAAATGATGGACGTTTGCATTTTTCCTTCCTAGTTCATGGTTTAACCCTTTCCAATTTGCAATTCTTCGTATTGGCGTGTTATTATTTTTTCGATTAATCTAATGAAGTTGCATTTGTCATGATCAACCAATTAACATCCTATGTAACCACCGATCCAGGTTCCCATCTTCGATGGATCAGCAACAGAATGGGTTGAGGCAATCAATCAATCAGGATTGAAGGATGCTGTAGACAGCAGTGGTGAAAGGTGCGAAAAATTAGCGCCTTTTCTGAATGGTCCTTTTTACGTGACAAAAAAAGACTCTTTTATAGCAGCATTCCCCCATCCAGAAGTGAACATCACATATGGCATCGACTATCCTCAGGTGAACTTTGTTATGCTTGACAAGCGCAGTTTTGACCTTTTACTTGCATTTCTGGGGATCGGTATCCATTCTTCTACGGTTTTAAGTCATACCTCCAAAAGATTGTTGCAGGCACCTGACATAGGTCGTCAATGGTTCTCATCCCCTATGTCGGATCAATCATTTTACTTGGGGCGAATAGCGTCATCAAGAACTTTTTGCATTTATGAAGAGGCAAGTATCTTTTAATGTTCATGTAGCCTGGAACTGAATGCAATTTGTTTTTCACTTGGTTAAGGTAGCTGTATATTCTCTTGTGCTGCATTTTGTGTAAAATTTGCTCTGTATAATTGGTTGCCGAATATAGTGCCCCATTGTCATGTATATACGGTGAGAGTAAAACTGTGCCTCTTTTATAAAACCAAGCAACAGTGTTTACCTTTTCATCTTGATTGAATACTTGCTTGTGGTTATATTTATTTCGGCTCTAGGGATTTTTTATTTTGCTTCCAGAAGAAATCTCTTGCTCTGCCTTGTTGACAAGGATTTCCTGCTGCTGAAATCAAAATAAGAAAAATATCTACAGGTGGAACAGATGCGGGAATTAGGACTTATTAAAGGGGGTTCGGCAGAAACAGCCATTATATGTAGGTACAGGATGCTTATCTGTATTCTGTTTTAGATTCGTGAGATATTTCATAAGTTTTGTATCGGTTGCTCACACTCTTCATGGCCACTGCACTTTGTATTGTTTGTAATAAATCTATCGCTTTGCAGTGTGAGTAGGGGATGGTTGAATCCACCTCTGCGTTTCCATGATGAACCTTGCAGACACAAGGTTTTGGATCTTATTGGCGATATGTCCCTTTTGGCTCAAGATGGTAATCAGGGGCTTCTGATGGCTCACATTATTGCTTATAAGGTGAGCGCCTTTCCTGTCAGTCCTCGCTTTTGTGATACTTCCATAAACTAATGCCATGGAGCATCTTATGGTGCAGAAATTTTCTAATTCCGGACGGTATATACTCTACTGTTCCAAATTCTAATATAGGCCATCCATTCCTGACCGTTAGATCAACAAATGGACGATCAAGATTAGAATTCGGGGCATAAGAGTGTTTGTCCGAGATATAACGTCCGGAATTAGAAAATTTTCGTCTTATGGTGTATTTGGTATCTTGTAAGAGCTACCTGCCGTTGAGAACTTGCAAGTTTTCTTTAGTTCGCCGCTGATATTTTACACTCTTCCTGTGCAAGTTCAACACATGAAAGTAAGACTTTTAGTAAGTTTCAAACTTGAATGACAGGCTGGGCACTCACTGCACGCAGAGTTTGTTCGACGGCTACTGGAAAAATGTTAAAAGAATGGCACTGTTTTCAATTCTGGATAGCTCTCACCTTGGCGACGAAGTATCAACTTGTAATTATGGACTGCATTGAAAATATTAGTAACCTTTAGAAATATCATTTCTTTTGTAGGTGGTGAGTAGAAATATGGTTTCTTCGGTATCCATTGGGTTATGTTATATAATCTGATGTTATACTTAACAAACAAAATCTGATATTATAGATGCCATAGCAGGGTTTGACATCCTTATAATCAATGTTTGAGAAACGCCGTTTGTCCCTAAGCGTGTGCTTAGACAGCATTCGGATAGAGCGGAGTGCAACCACCCTACGGTTAGGCCGTCTAGGTGATCGTCTTCTCGAGCAGAGTTTATTACCCAAGGATCACTAGTTTAAAAGTACACTAGCATTCTGTGTTATCAACAATACAGCATGAATGTTTACTCATGAGTTTAAATCACAAATACCCTTTCTGTTTCGGATACATACAACTCGGTGTTTCAACTATTTTGGTTACAAGCATGAAATACATATCCAAACCTTTGCGTTTCAAACATATAGAAAGTAGAGTGGTGATCAAGTATGCAACAGCAGATTCCTAGAACACTATCAACCGCAAAGAGAAGCGGCATTTCACGAATCTACAACGCGTGCAACTTTTAGGTGTGCCTAATTATAAACATTAGAAACTGCATGTTTCCATGAGGTCAATCTACAGAGAAACTGCATATTGTTTTTTGGTCATGTCCAAATATATTGGGTTAGCCCCTATCCGAAAAAAAACGCTCTTTAAGTAGTTTAGCTTGCTCTAAATTGTTGTGCATAGGTTGTTTCCGGCATAGTCTAATAAAATATTACTTAATAATAAAAGATTTTTGGAGTTATTGATAACGAAGTAATCAGAATTTCAGTGAAGCGTCAAGTTTTTTTTATCTCCTATATATAACTTTTCATTGATGATGATAATATTACGAAATTATAGTATCTTAAATATTTGTGAAGGAGTAGAAATTTGTGTTGTCATGAAATACATTGTCTTTTCGGACTACTCATTTAGGCGTGTCTTCTCATTTTAATCATGGAGTCAAAAGATACTTAGCTTTCTTAAACAATACATGTCTAGCTCTATTTCAGAAATGAGGCCATGATATGGACATTTGATAATACCAATCATGCCACATTTCTCGTTAGACTATTTAGCATGCTTCTATATAGTTGAGTCAAATCAACAGTAATGTGATAGAGTAGGTTAATATGCTGTACTTCATAAATAATAATAGACTTGCTCCCTTGGCTTAGGTTGATATCCTCACCAGCACCAACGTGTAAGGAGTACGAGTATAATTCTTTTTTTTTTTTTGATAATCCTATGGGGTTAAACTTCATATGCTCAGTCCTTATGTGCTCAGTCCGTACTCAACTTTTCGTAGCATCATCCGTTTTCGAAATTGGTCGCACCGTTGGAAAACTTATACATTGTAGATGAAAATCCTCATGCTTTGGTCCGGTTTCCGGCGACTAAAACCCTATTTAGGACTACTTAACCCAAGGGGATGCATAACCCTCCATTAAACGGTGATAACATCGTCGAAATCGGACCAAAGCATGTGTATTTTCATCTACAATGTATAAACTTTCCAATGGTGCGACCAATTTCATAAACGGATGGTGCTACGAAAAGTTGAGTATGAACTGAGCACCCAAGGACTGAGTATATAAAGATTTCTGTACTAATTAATTCTATAATTAATTTTAAACAGAGGTCAACTTAAGTGAATAAAAAAATCGAAGCTTATTGAATTTTGTATTTTGTATAAAAATAGTAAATATTTTTTAAAATTAATATTACGTCAGATTTCACTATCGTAAAAATCTTTAATTATATCTTATAAACGATAAGAGTTAGATGTTATTAACAATAAGCCCTATAAATTGTGAAACCTATAAAATCTTGCTATTTTTTAAATTAATATTATTGCGGTTCGTCGCCTTAAAAATAAATAACCATATCCTATGAACCCTAAAGGCTAAATGCTATTAACACTAAAATCTTACTTTTTTTAAGAAAAGTTAATATTATGGCGGCTTCGATGCCGTAAAAATCAAAACTCTTATCCTATAAATCTTAAGGGTTAAATGCTATTAACACTAAATTCTATAAACCGTGAAACTAATAAAATCTTACTATTTATTATCTTTTAAAATTAATATTACGGCAACTTCGCCGCTGTAAAAAATTTAAAACCTTATCATATAACCACTAAAATCTAAGTTTTTTATTTTTTAAAATTAATATTACGACAGTTTTGCCGCAGTAAAAATTTAAAATTATATCCTATAAATCCTGAAGGCTAAATGCAATAAATCTGAAACCATATAATTATAAATTTTATAAACCAAAATACTAACTAAACTATAATTTATCTATTTATCTATTAATATTAATTAAAAATATTATAACTTAATATATATTATATTTTAATATGTCTACACTTAAGTTAAAATAACGTAGTTTTAACTTCTATACAAAATTAAGTACAGAAGTAGTGAGTACATATAACATTTTTCTTTTTATCCAACAGCTGCCAAGGATCGCCGCTCATATAAAGTTAGGTTTCCATGATAATAGAAAACTTAGCCAAGTAGCATTTTTCAACTTATTATTATGTCAATTTTTAGAATACAAGAAACTTATCTTGTTATATAATAAATTTGGATGGATCAGCTAGTTTTTCCTTTCTTTGTTACCAACCGAACATAACAAAGTGACCCGTTAAACAATAGCTCTCTGGTGTACACTACAATCTCTCCAGCTATGGAGACCGAACACTCACCGGTGGTCAACCCGGCTACTACCAAGGTGAAGAATAAGAAAGGTCATGTTCCCTCTGCTATGGACTTTGATAATGATCTAGATCATAGCTCTTCTGCTGCCTCTGCTCCTATCCCGCTAACCGCCGTACTGAACTCCCCCTCAAGTGATGTCCTTCAGGGAGCTTTTGCTTCAGAGATTCTCTCCAATGCATGGGAAGAGTCCTTTCACACACATTCTGATTCTTATGGATACATGCGATGATCAACATGTGGTTGTTTATGGCAATCATTGTATCAATTTCAGTTCAAAAAATAATGAAGAAATCAACAAAAACATGGCTCTTACAGTGAGTATTAAGCCTATGAAGCAGATACTCAGCTACGAATTTCTCTATCAGAAGTTGGTCTCCCTCTGGTATATGAAAAGGGGCTATTATCTTGCTAAATTGGATTACAAGGAGGATTATAACAATGCTCTCCGGGGGATACTTACTCTATCATCGGCCAAAATCTAAATATCTATCCCAACATCCCTTGTTTGATATGCAAGCAGATCATCCGGATGCTTTGGCATCTTGGGTTATGATTCTTAGGTTGTCGCCCCTGTATTTCCATGATCATCTGCATCGCATGATCGATTGGTTCTTACCTTAAGGTTGATTCTCACACCATCCAAGTTGTGTGCGTGTTGTTCGCCAGGATAGCTGTGCTGCTTGATTTAACCAAACCCCTAGTTCCTTGTGTGACAGTGCAGGGCATGGAATATAAAGTTAGCTACGAAGATCTCTGTGTATATCTTGTGGAAGGTATTGACCTCTTAATAGTGGTTGTCAGCTAGCAAAGTCCCTGTTGGAGTCTCTTCCGACGGACCCATCATCAGCCCATGGATTGGAGGGACTACCCACTGGTTCGCAATCCACCCCACCCCACCCCCTGCTTGCAACGGTCATCCCCCAGGGCCCACACCACTAATTTGCACCAATCATCTGAGGGCGTGCTGACTGAAGGGCATGATTCGGAAGATATGCAATGGCTGATAGCACAAGCTGGGTTGTCCATCCAAGAAACCGACAGGTGCCGCAATTTTGGGTAATAAGAGTCAATTCACTTTTTCTGCTAACTCCCATCTTCAAGTAGAAAATTAAGACTTGGTGAGTCAGTCTCTACACCCACAGGTAACATCTCATAAGACTAGACCCCCTGTAGTGACGAAATGTCATTTCACAGCTAGTTCATGTGGTCTGTATGGTGCGAGACCCAAGGGGTTTCTACGAAACCCTTGAAGGACCGGGACTATAACGAACTCCAATTTAGATAAGATGGGTCGGGGTTCGTTAGGGCAGTATGACTCGTTAGCATGCCTAAGCCCAATTAATTTCCATGAATCAAATAGAATATAGGTTCAAATATCTCCCGATCAATAGGCAAGGTACGAACAAGGTTCACATACAGGGTTCAACCCAAAGCATAAGAGCAACATAACAAAGCCCAAGTCAACAACAGGTCTCAGTTCTCATAACAAAACATAACGATAAGCTAGAAATCTTCACGGTTCACCATCTTGTGCTACCAGGATCAACGCCTCTCCGACTCTACAAGAAAAAATACGGGTAGGTTCGTGAGCCACAAGGCTCAGTAGGTAATCAATCTCGGACGGTGGGGTATTCGTGAGTATCGTAAGACCATACCAGTGTTCAATTATATCGCAACACATAAAGCCAACTCATAACGTAATCATTCACGATAACCAATTTATATTCTCAACCATAAATTTAATCTCTTAAATTAGCACCTTATTAATCTACATTACTAAACATATCTAATTCCTATGTCATTTTATTTGTCAAGCCAACAATAGGTTCATAAAAAACCGTACACAAGCACAAACTCTCCTGCACACACACTGTTCGTCGGCCAGGAAACACCTAGCCTATGGGGCCGAGTTTCCAAACTAGGTTAATGCCACTACCTTCTCACCCTCCTCCATTCGATCCATCTCTCGGCTCACGAATCTGCGCACACTCCCACCATCGGAACAAATTCAAGACACTTACCTCTCTCAACCACTCACGGCAACCATCTCTCAGCGACGCACCTTCCCACTCGCGAGATCTCTGAAATCCTTCACTCTGTCTGCTCATTTCCATCGACGGAACTCACACCGTAGACCACCTCGTCACTCTCAATTTCTGCCCACAGTGATCTCGCCAGATATCTCTATAGAATCGCTCGATCCACTCACAGAATCCTCTCGCCGGCCATCGCTCGAAATCCCTCATTTCCGCTCACAAAAATCTTCAATCGGCCATCGCTCAGGCTGCTCATACCCGCTCGCAGGAATCTCTCTCAATCAACTCTCGGATCCACTTGCTTCCACTTGTGATATCCCTCCACTAGAGACGACGATTACCAGCATAGAAAAGTCGTCACCAACCATCTGGTAAAGCGAACGAACGTTCATACAGAGAGGCGAGGAATCTCATAAACTCAATTTTTCGAGGTTCCATGTCGTCCAGCATTTCACCCCAGTGACCTCCCCGGATATTCCACTGCATCCCTCCTCTGTTCCTCTGATCAATCATTCTACATTACAATCAAACTTCCCTCCCCATGG
>JAOYMZ010000002.1:258801-274068 GCA_025802335.1 Pinguicula primuliflora
CCGGATATTCCACTGCATCCCTCCTCTGTTCCTCTGATCAATCATTCTACATTACAATCAAACTTCCCTCCCCATGGCATTTAAGCTAACTATCCAGACATTTCATAGATTTCGCACAAATCACAAGCCACGTAATGCACAGTTTTCGCACAGTTCACAAGCATTTCAACAGCGAAACGAGGGAGGGGATTACTCAAAAGGATCCAAGCAAATACTCATTACTCGGGTCATTACGAAATAAAGAGCGAAAGCAGGGCAAACAATTTAGCACTTAACGTAATATCTCACAACTAGAGCAGTTTCCCACACATTTATATCAGATGTATCATCCCTGACCCGTATGATTGGAGTAGCGTGAGATGTGGCCGGAGACCTATTTTTTAGGCTAATCTCCGACGACCGTGAACATTGCCACATAACAACTCGTGTTGAGAGATCGATCCGTCGTCTCACTTATGCCCTTGATCGAATACCTATCGTGTGGTCGTGCTCCTAAGATCTGTGTTTGTATTTTCAATGTTCCTTTCCGCAGCCCTCAACCCTAAACAAGAGTCACTCTATCTATATGCAGCAGCATCTCTCTTTTGCCCCTGGCCATACGGGGGAGACGATGGCCGCTACACTTTTCTCTCGTGTTCTGCAAGGGAACAATTTGGGCTACGAAGTCTGTAGCAATAAAAGCTTCTAGGTCGACTCTCTGTCCCAGATGCCAGGCATCAACCCATTTCATAGAAATTTTGGGTGATGGGCTGCGCGGCCCGAACATTGTGCACCCTTCCCGGCCTCATTCGATACATATCACGTAATTGAATTCATATAATCGTGCGATATTTAATTTACTTAATTTTTCGAAAATCGTCGTACCTTACAGGGACCATACTCGAAGGAAGCCCAAAGCTGCCAAACAAGATAATCTATTTCCCCCGCCCAATCCGATAGCCCACCTCTGCCCAAGTGGAAGCACACTATGGACCCAACTTCAAGCCTTGAACCTAAATGGAACCTGAAGTAGAGCCCATCAGCTCCCTTATCCACCACTGACCTAGTCTTTCCATCCTCATCATCCTAAGCCCAATCCACTCCCCCTTTGTCTCCTGATCATGTTGCAATCATCAGTCTTAAACACAACTGCCGCCACACATAATTTCTCCCTCCACATGGAACCAGATATTGATGGCCTTCCGCGGTCCTATGGCATATCCTCCAAGGAACAACCTCCAAAAGGCTTTCATGTTGCATGAACTGAAATGAACTTACCACCCTGTGGTTCCTCCTCACACTAAACTCCAGAACCCCCTGATGGTCGCTCGAAAGACAACCATATGTCTATTGATCAACCTCTCGGTGACATTACTATAGCTCCTCATGCCTTCTCCTGTCCACAAGGACCATTGGAATAGCCTCTCCCCCACCACTGTCTTTCACCTATAATTTTACTAGACATTGGAATTTTATCCTGGAATGTGCAAGTCGTACAAAACCTTCACACTGTGAGTGCACTACGTGATATCCTCAAGACTAACCGTATTGATCTGCTCATTATCCTTAAACCTAGAGTCAGTGGACAGGAGACTCATAGAATTTTATTTGGCATCCAAATCATACAGTATTGAGTCTTAGGTGTCCTCCGGGGATATTTGGGTTCTCTGGTGCGACACATTAAATCCCTTTGACACAGTCTTGGCAGTATATTCATGTTTCTATCACTCATACGGCCACAAATCCCTTTGTTGTATTGTAGCAGTAATCTATGGTTCGCCCAATCCCAAGATTCGGTGTTCCCTCTGAGATAATCTCCACCAGATTGCATATGCTACTTCAAAGCCATGAGTCTTGACTGGAGACTTTAATGTTTTCTCTCCATTTCGGATAATTGGGGGCAAGCCCTCATCGGGTTGAGGACATTTCAAGGATTGGGTGGACTATGCCGATCTCTCTCTGGTTATTTTTTGTGCATCGCGGTTCACTTGGCAGCGAGAGGTATGCCATGAGCGCACCGACTGGGTGCTTACAAATTTTGAGTTTATCAACTTATTTGCTTCATGTGGGGTAACACATCTCCCTCGCATATCATCTGACCACTCATCTATATACTTAGGCTGCAAGTACTCTTACTTGTTACTTGACCAAAACATTCACTTTTGATATACCGGGCTTGGGAGTTGCAGAATGGTTGGAAGGATTTGTTACGGACCAACTGGCATGAGGACCTGCCTCTTGCGCTGGTTCAGGTTATTGATAATTGGAAATTTAACCATTATGGCAACTTACATAAAGGAAAGTGGTAGCTATTCAATCGTATCTCGGATCTTCAACGGGACATTGCAGAGCATCCCACAAGATATTTGTAGGATCCTGAGTTCAAATTACTGGTGGAGTATGAAGAACTCTTAATTCAGGGGGAATTTATAAGAAAACAAAACTCCAGATGTAATCGGGCAACTCTAGGGGACCGTTCTACTACTTACTTCCATTCCCATCACCATGAAAGGTGTAAGGCCACATATACCAAGGCCATGCAGCTGGATAATGGCATGTGGTGCTTTATAAATACATTCTGCTCGAGGAATTTTTCATCTATTATCAAAGGATATTTGGTACAGGAGGGGCTCCCACAAGTGCTCCTTTCTAGTGCTTCCCCTTCTTTGGGAAGTTCCCACCATCACAGGAGCTCTCCTTCTACAACTCAACAGACCAATTGATCAATTGGAATTAAGGATCACCCTGTCTGATATAGACTGGGAAAAGGCTCCATGCCTATGGCTTCACTAGTGGTTTTTTCCACCATCATTGGGATATTGTGGGGCCCTCATTAATCAATTTTGTTTTGCAGGTTTTTGCTGATGGAGTTGTTCCTTTGGTGTCAAATAATGGAATGTTGGCCCTCCTTTCCAAGGTCTCTACCCTATAGGTCTTTGGCCACTTCTGACCCACCAGTCTCATTAACAGCACCATTAGGTTATCACCAAGGTTATAGCTAATAGATTTAAACCGGTGATGCCCATGTTAATCTCTGCTCACAAATCAAGTCTTGTTTATGGGTGCAATCACCACAAGGATTCAAAACTTCAAGGAGTCGCTCATCGCAATTGATTCAAAATTTCAAGCTTTGGCCTGATGAGTTTTGTACAGAATTGATTAAGACTTATTAAAGTTGAGGCAAGGAGAAGATAGTGGAGAAGTAGAGATATGGAGGAAGAAAATGCAGTCAATTTGTCCAACGGAAGGGATTACGGTGAAGCACATTAAAACCTGGGAAGATTTATTGGTTTCAAGAAGGATTATAGCTACTTTCCTTCTCATGACAGTGGCAAAGTCCCTTGACATTGGCCTCGAAAGAGCTGAAGAAATGTTGTTGAAGAGTGCAAGAAGAATCCATTTGTGGGCGAGGTCCATGTTGTGTTGGGGCAGATCTGTCTCAAGGGAGGTTTGAGGCCCCGAAGAAGGCGACACAATAAGGTCTGAGATTCATCATAGAATGGGGCAGTCCGTGGGACAAGGATATGTTTTTCTGCAAGGATCCATTTTTGTTGGTTGTCACGTGATATTACTTAAGTTCTGTTCAATCTGATAGGTCGAATTTTAATTCATTTTTTTATAACCATATTCATCAGTAGTAGCGCAATAAAACCAGAACAACGAGGACCAAAAACCAGTATCACAATGAAATGCATTGGCAATAACAATGAGGACCAAAACATCAGCAACACAATAAGCTCCAACAATGACGACCAAAAACCAGCAACACAATAAAATGCACCAGCAGCATTATATGAATTAGCAGCAACAGGAGAACCAAAACCAGCAGGACAGAAGCCACCATCAACTCACAATGCATCACCAGCATCAGGAAAATCACGATCCAAAACCTATGCACAAAAAATAATCTCATCACCAAAGAATAAATTTTCTATATTGAAAAAAAAGTACATACTCACAGCAAAGTTTACACTTTCTTGCCTTAATAGATCATCGATCACCATATCACAATCTTCTAGAGCTGATAATAACGTATTCCTTATACTTTGGGTTGTGCTAAGTTTTATTGTAGTTGCTTTGACTTTTTGTTTTGCTTTCTTCATAATTTTCTCATTAATTGATTGTCTTCTACTTGCTTGTTTTTCTTTTCGACAGGTTTAGTTGGATCACTAATAGGGGTTTGAATTTTTGAGGGAACAAGTATCTCATCATCTAATTCTTCAATCTCCTGTTTTTTTTCTTCCAACTTACCCAACGTATGATCACATTTGAAATCAGACAACATAGCATTCCTGGCCACCTTAAACATATGCTCAATCATCTATTGAACCGATGCCATTTGGGTTTTCGTTTCCATCCTGCAAATTCAATTTCACTTGAGTATGCCTCCTAATTATATTTTTCCTCTGCCGGCTCAGGATATAAGTACCTAGCATGTAGTCAAGTCTCAACTCAGATCATATCTGAATAATATGCCGACATACAACTCCCCCAAACTCAAACCTTCGACAAAGATATTTTGTTTCCCTTAAGTCTCGATTATAATGAGCATGAAACTGCAATTCTTTGAGTCATTTATGCTCAACATATCCCATTTTAATATGTTCTCTGACCTATCATATTAAAATTTCATCGTCATACTTCAGAAATGTCCTATGACATACCATTCCACCTTTCCTCATTTTATTTCTAAACTCACTGAACCTTTTTTGGTATATGCTTCTACAAACTGTTTCTAAAAACTATATGGCAACACTGATTCAAATGATTTATTAAAACTATTAGTATCTCCAATACTTCTTGTTGTACCCTCTTAGTTAAGGCAGTATCATATTATGCCACGAAATCTTTCAGCATCGTCTTTATGTGACAAAATTCATCAAAGAATGCATTAATTCTCTCACTCCTTTGAATTGTGGACATGCATGTCCAAAAAGTATCCTTGAGAAATGTTGGCATATTCTCTATGTACAAACCAGCTAACCAATCATTGTCATATAAGTGAAATTCCTCAACGACATTATTCTATATTTCTTCAAATTCCATTATGCTCATCGAATCCCATACTGCATTCAAAAGTTTTTGGTTAAATAAATCCTAATTTGTGTATCCTCCTAACTTTTCAGGCACTTTCTTCTAGATATGCCAAATACACCAACAATGACGTGCATTTTAAAAAAATTGATTTTTTATTTGATAAAAAAATGTTTGTACATAGTCGCGCTTTCAAACTTGCCTTACACAAGATCAAATTATGACGTCCATTTGAAAAAACTTTTGAAATGACATTTTGCATAGCTCTGTCTTGATTAAGTAATTATTGCATTAGGAGCTATCCCATGCAATCACGAAAAGAATTGAATAACCACTCGAAGAATTCAATGTATCACTTGTTAATAGACCACAATCAAACAATATCAACTGAATGCTCATTGACAGCAACAAATGGTGCAAAAATGTATATCATACCTGTTAACTAAGTAAGTTATATACAGAAGTTATAATATCTTTGAATTCTTTGTATGTTGTTGTGCTCCTTGTATCAGCCACAAATATACTCTTCAATCGATTTTGCTCATTAACGTCCCATATATGAAAGAGAAATCCCTATCATGAGCTCATGCAGCCGGCCGAAAGCTAGGGCATGAAGAATTTTTCGGCGGAATCCGACAAATCAAATAAGTTTTTTTTTCACGTGCTGCTGATGTGGAACATGATTCTTGCCATTTTCTTGTGGAAATTTCTTCTGGTATAGCATTCTTCGGCAAAAGAAAAATTCTGGAAAATACTATAAGGCATCTCCTTTTGCCCACCTTTTGCACACCTTTTGCACCTCTCCATAATGTGTCAACACCCAATTAAGTGTTGAAAAATTCAGGCCAACATTTCACCTAATTGAATAAGGGTGGACAAATGGGTATTCGGCACAGGTATTAGCAATAACTGTTACCGTCCCGAATACCCACATTCTCGAAAAAATCGGGAATGCAGTATCGGTTCAGTTTGGTATCGTTAACGTCCCGATAAGGGACCGTTAACGTCCCGATAAGGGACGTTGCATTCCTTTTATAATTTTTTTAATTAAAAACTTATCAGGTAAATACCGATAAGGTTACAGGCTACCAGGAACCGTACCAATACCCGACGGGAGCCGAATTTTCAATACCGTAACCGTCCCGTTTTCCCAAATTCCCCATAATTTCGGTAAAACGGATAACAGGATGGTTCTCAGTACTCCCGATACCAGAACCGTCCCGTTTGTCCATCCCTACAATTGGGTGCTGACCTTATAGGAGGTGCAAAATGAGTGCCAAAAGTAGGTATCTTATAACATCACTCGAAAATTCTACATGAATTGTTTTAGCCTATGTATCAATTTTATTATTGAAAAAATCTATTGTATCAGCTTTTGTAGTTGGATCCGGTGAATGTCTACGTAAGGATTGCAATAAACGAGAAAACAACAACTTTCATTCCATTTCAATCAATACGGCCTCATGCACCATAAATATTCTCATACGAACAAATAATAATTTTTATTTTATAAAAAAATTAAAAAAAAGAGATCAAATTTGGAATTCTTCTTTTCTCCATATGCCTCACGTATTGTAATTGCATTCGATTTTCCATGTCTGCGGTTTGCTACAATAATCGAATGTCATGTATTTATTTCTATATTCGATCATTTTCGCTCTCTGATTGGGGGTCAGGTATTGATAGAATGGGCCTTTATTCCAAAAATAACCATCGAAAGCACAATTACTTGGAGCCCTACAGGCCCAAAAGTTGAAATCTGTATAATGGGCTATAAATGGGGCATTAGCCCAATTAACTGGACCGGCCCAATCAGCATTCCATATGTTTGCCTCAATGCGCATGGGTTTCACTGGGTAATCAACCTCGTGCGCTTTATTATTCATGAATACTCTTATGGGAATGGAGTCGGTACTGAACCTGAAATCATCATCATGAAATACGGCAAGTATTTTAGACAAACATAAAAAAGGGAGATGTGTGAGTATAAATTGGCAAACCCATTTCAGTGGAGTCGGGTTCATAGCCAAATATATAATAAATGTGGATTACGCCCATAAAAAGACTTAGGACTAAGACAATAGAATGTAGCACCATATTCTGTTTCTAATATGCGTAAGATAATGTTTTCTAACAGCGTACCGTAACGAGATTTGAGATTGAATATTACGAAACGATGCTTACACTATTTGAAACAGGTTCCATAGAATTTCGTAATTGTGAAAATCTTCAGAAGGGTTAAACCAGATCCATAATCTATCATTGGTCTGGAGTGTGCCGTTTGTTCCAAGAAACTCCCAATCCAATTCAAAATGGTTTCCTGGATCTTGATTGTCAGATGCAGAAGTTAACTGCATCATCAGCATCAACAAATTTTATTTAGAACAGATCTCTTAACTAATAATGATTCAAGAAAATAAATTACTTACGTAAAAGTTCGGTACAATGCCTCTTGTTAATCTATCTGGGATTTCATCTTTATATGGAAAACTCCAGATCCATAATCTGCATTTGATCTGAATCCAGAACCTATTCACAATAAGAGAACAAGGGAATTAATTCATTAGTTTTCGGTCCAATGCGATCATAAGGATGTGTAAGCGTGATCATAAATGCGATTTTTTTATTAAAATCTTAGCGTAAAGAGAGTTTTATGTTTTTTTATAGGTAAATGCATGGAAGGCTGGAGCTCTACATTGGACGTTACTCACCAGTTGAGCTACTTTGTATTCGATAAGAGAGTTATTTGTTAATGAAATATTTTAACATTTACATGAGTGAATGCACGGATTATCAACATTTACTCTAAGAGTTCATGTTTATGATAGAATATGGAGTTTTTAACACATAATTGTTGATCATTGTTGATTGATCCTCGATTCAAATGCAAATAAACGCGACATGTGAACATCAATATTTTCGCGAAGGTATATAATTATATCAACCTGATGATTGATCCATTAGGAGTTGGACCTCTGTCTTCTCTGCATTGATTGAAAAGTGATTCAATACCCAGAGTGGTGAATAGTAGGTATAGAATTCATCTTGTGGTCTTGCGAGGGAATTCGTGGAGCAAAACAAAGCAAGAATCAGTATACAAAATACAGTAAAGGAAGCCATTTGCGTAGAAAAATCTTACTGCATGATGGATAAATGATGTATTACAAGCCTTTTTATAAGTGAAAATTGTTACAGTTATTTCTGGGGGTGCACATTCGGGTTTTGGGTCCGGGTAGTGAACTACCCCGTCCCGAACCCGAAGTCGCGGGTATTTGGAAACAATACCCGAACCCGGGTACCCGATACCCGAACCCGTCCGGGTACCCATTTTCCTATTTTTTATTTATTTTATTATTTTTTATTCATTTTTTCGGGTTCGGGTAACCCGAACCCGAATATTACATGTTTTTTTTGCCTAAAAAGTCGGGTCAGGTTCGGGTAACCCGACCCAAACCCGAATTTTTAAAACATTTTTTACCTATCGGGTTCGGGTCCGAGTATCGGGTACCTAATACTTATTACCCAGACCCGGATCCGATTTTTTCGGGTAGTTAAAACTACCCAAACCCGATACCCAATACCCAATACCCGCGTATATCAAATTCGGGTTCAGGTAATTTGTGCACCCCTAGTTATTTCAGTTAACTCAAGTGGTTTAAGACGAAATTGCATTGGACTGATGGTAAAAATCTGAATTAATTCCATTTTCCGTCATTAGTTCAGTTGTAAGTGAAACATTCTTCAAAAATAGATTAAATTCTCTAATTGGGTAGAATCCACTTATCCAAATTATCTGCTCAAGTTGACTCAAGCTCGAATGAATGGGAAGTAAAGTGCTACATCAATGCATTCATTCGGTTTCTGTTTTGTGTTTATCTGAAATTCGAAAATATTTTAACCTTTTGTGGATGAGGAATGCTACCTGTACCAAAAATCAAGATACCAAATTTCGGTATCTTGGCTTTTTGGCCACTTTCTGACCAACGAAATAAAAAAGTTAGATCGATTATGGAATCCTCGTGTCGAGCGATGCCAGAACCGGTCATAAATTTTGAGCGGCACGCCGTCCAAAAAAAATTATAACCCTATTAAATAAGGATTTTTAAAAACAACAAACTTAACCATAGCTTTAAACGGTGTGCTACGGATGCCAAAATAAAAGTTTAGAATCTCTCCCAACACCGTTTCGACCAAGGATTCCAGAACCGGTCTTTTTTATTTCGGCGATCGAAAAGTGTCCAAAAACCAGGACACCAAAATTCGGAACCCTGATTTTTCGGTACGTGTAGCATTTTTGTTTGCGGATAGGGTAAAAGATGTTTGTTAGAGAATTGGGATTAACCTTCTTTTATTTTTTGGGTTACAAAAAGATTCAATATACCTGATGAAAAAATCGATATACGACTAAACGATGTTGAGATCTCAGAATTCTCGTGTCTAAGTCATTTCGAAACTGGTCACATATTTTAATTTAAGCAATTGAAAGGTATGACTTACCATGGGTCAAGCGATTTACAATTTAATTTCATATTTTTAGCATTTAGGTTTTTTGGATGGCAAATTAGTTACGAAACAGTTTTGATATGATAATTCCGGAATCAATGGCGGATATTTGTCATTTTGGCAACCCAAAGTAGCAGAATAAATTGATAACAAAAATGTGTTAATGTAGTTTTTGGTAAGCATTGTTGAGCATATGTCCAATGAGAGAAATATAAACCAACTTATAAGAGAATATGGTAGCATAATCATTCACCTTAGATTTAAGGTTTAAATAAGAATAACTCACATCTTTCTTATAAGTTGGAGCATACACACACATGCGTACACGTGATCCAAGCCTAGAGAGCTGAGTCTATTTTCTAACATGATATCAGAAAGGACGGTCTACAACTTGAGAATATTTTCGAAGAAAATCCTGAGTATTGACTCCATAGGAGGCCAATGGGGGGTTTGACCCAAATGGGGTATTGTTTGTGAGGACCTCAGTGATTTTTTTTTTGAATATCCCTAGTATTGGCCCTATAATGGGGTGTGATCCAATTGAGCATTATCCGTGTGTTAGTCCAAATCTCAACGTAATTTAAATAATTGAACTTGAGGTTGAGTGCTGAAAATATATCTGACACGAATTTGAGAGAGAAATATAAACTAATTTATAAAAGAAATATTACACTCAATCACCTTGAGGCTAAAGATTTGAGAGTAACACCACACACGTGATCCGAGTCTAACGAATCAGATCTATTTTCTAACAAACATAACCTTGCATTTGGGTTATGCCTCTAAGTTTTAAAAGATTTCATTCCACAAAAAAAAATCATACATAGAAGTACATCAATGCCAGTATCTCACATCCTGCCAAATCATCTAGCAGATACTATTGTCGCATACAAGCTAGAGCTCATTTATATGCATAAACAGAATCAGGTGACAATAACCAGTCTGCAAGATTTGCTACGCCTATAGCCAAGCCCAGACATCTAGTTTGATCCTTTCAGTTGTGTCTTTCAGACCTCTCCATCATATCGTAAACAATTGTCAACGAGGGGTTGATTTTGCACTCAAATGTCATGGGTTCAAATCTCCTCAACGACATGAGCCTGTCACGTATGGCTTTCCAAGTGTGGTTTACCTCCCTACTGTGGTTTGCAGGCTATTGTGGTAGGGCGTTGAGTTTACCTACCTCGATAGGGTTCCCTGTGTTATAAAAAAACTATCCTAAACAATTTCAATCGCACCATATATGCCAGACTACAGACATCCATATTGCAAGTCACATCTCTTGACTTCGTCGTTTGTTCACCATTGTCATGTGCGCTGTAAGATGTTCAATTGGGTCCAAGGATTTTCACATGTTTTCACTAACCAAGAGTATATGTTCTGCCATAGTTCAGTAGCTTGGCTGCATTCATAAAATAAGCGTGAGACAGATTCTGTGTCCTTAACGCACCATATAC
The DNA here is from genome assembly GCA_025802335.1 of Pinguicula primuliflora. Lineage (NCBI taxonomy): Eukaryota > Viridiplantae > Streptophyta > Magnoliopsida > Lamiales > Lentibulariaceae > Pinguicula > Pinguicula primuliflora. Next base: position 269,775 of record JAOYMZ010000002.1, read on the forward strand.
AATGCTTGTGTGATGGCTGCACATGAACATCATGACTCTGCAAGTTATCCATAGTAGGTATGCGAAATCTCCATACAAAACATTATATCTTTCGTGGAACAATCTTACACCAAGAACGATGTAACTACTTCTGCTCATGCTCAGGATTCGTAGATTGTTCTGCCATTTTCAGTTTGTTGAAAGTATCCCACACTGGTTGTGAAAGTTCGAGTAAAGAGGTTTAAATATGAATGTGGGTTAGAATCCACCACCTTGGGCTCGAGATTTTTATGAGGATAACACACATTCCTACCAAATTAATCCCGCACACGCACCCACACACACAAGACCCATAAGATGGGGGCTCGATTCATCCAAAGCCCGCTGAACCTTGAGATGTGGGTCGGGCGACCCGAGACTCGAATAATGAGTCGGGCCTAATTTCTTCAAAGGCACCGAGACCCAAATAATGGGCCGAGACAGATTTCTACATGGTATCGGAGTATGTTCCGCTCCGTTTATATGGTGTGGGTGTTCAAGTCCGACAGGGATTGCCTAGTCGAACTTGAGGGGGAGTGTTAAGAAGTATCCTCACACCGATTTGGGAAAGGAAGAAATATAGGTTTAAATATGAATATGGGTTAGAACAAATTACTTTGGGCTCAGCGTTTTTTTGAGGATAACACACGTTCCTACAAATTAACCCCGCACACACGAGACCCACGAGATGTGAGCTCGATTCATCCAAAGCCCGCTGACCCTCGAGATGTGGGCCCAGCGGCCCGAAACTCGAATAATGGGTCGGACACGATTTCTTCAAAAGCACCGAGATCTGAATAGTAGATTGGGCAGATTTCTTCAATCTGAGCTCTGATACTTTATTACAAAACCGACCAGATCCCAATCTGGGCCCGGGCCTCATGTGCGCAGGTGCGCGTGTGTGGGCTAATATAATTAGGTAGGTGGGCAACCCTCATTAAAACCCTAAGCTTATAGTGATTGATTATAGCCCACAATCCTATTTATGTTAATGAATTTAACTTGTTGCAATCGGTATGGGATAATTTCCCAACAATCCACCTCAAGTCCAACTAGGTAAACCCTATTGGACTTGGACAATGACACAGATAATGTCCATTGGGCCAACTCCGATTATGGGATCGATTTCTTGGCATTTTCCTGGAAACAATTATGAGGACCTTAGAAATAAACATCGAGACCTTCTGAAACAATGCCCAAATTTGGCCAAACCTCAAGTGGGCCCATTGGGCCAATTCACTTCGGACTTTCCCGGAAATACTCTCGAACCTCAGACTGCCTGCTCCAATACCATATTAGAAAACCGACCCGACCCCAATCTGGGCTTGGGCCTCGTATGCACAGGTGTGCATGTGTGGGCTAATATAATTAGGAAGGTGGGCAACCTTATTAAAACCATATGCTTATAGTGATTGATTGTAGCCCACACTATTTATATTAGTGAATTTGACTTGTTGCAACCGGTATGGGACAATTTGCCAACACAGTTGGTAAGCCGAGGCTACTAAGAATTTCCCATCCTTCTCATCCTTCTAATACCACAGGTCTTGCTCCAGAGATAGAGGTAGTAGCTCATTGATAGTGTTCAACATCTCCTGGAGTCATTCATCCTCCCAAGCCCTCAGTGTACGTCTGAATGTAAGTTTCCAGTGTTCTCCTTGATCTTTACCTGGTTTCAACATGCTGACTAAGGCATTTTTGTCATATGGCTGAATTCAGGTTTCATATATTTCACACAGTTTACCACATTCTTCTTACTTTAATGGATGGATGGAAAAAAAAAAGCAAAGAATGCCAGAGCACGAACAATGTAGGAATTCTATAAAAGAGATTATGCGGCATATAGATTAGAGAATGACTCATTTGCATACAGATTCTGAGGGTTGTGTACAATTTTTACAGTTGAACATCACTATAGAGATGAAATGTCTCATACTATAGAATGTCATTCATTCAATGTTCCCAACATAATGGCTACGATTCTGAAATGCTCAGGTATTGGTTGCCTGAAGCTATGGTGGTAAGTATTATGGACATGCCCCCACTATATCTAAATGCTGGTCCGGATTTACTTGTATGGATAGCCACTCCTAATGGTAAATTCTCAACAGCTTCCACCATTGAGAAACTCTCCTCACACACGCTTAATCAAGAGGATATGATTTGGAATCTTATATGGTCATTGGAAGTGGCAAAAATATAAAGACATTCTTGTGGAAGGCACTGCGATGTTGCCTTTGGACAAATGCGAAGCGGTATACAAGACATATTATGTCTTCACCAAACTGTCCGCTCGGCAGCCTCATCAGTCGCATTGCTGTGATGCTTCTTTTTCTTCTTACGGACCATGTCCTAAGACAATTGCCACTCGGTTTCCATGTCCTCAGACAATTGCAGCTCAGTAGCTACATCAGACTTTGTCCTCTTTATCTTCTTCGTCCTCTTTATCTTCTTCGTCCTCTTTATCTTCTTCGTCTGAGCCCTGTCCTCAATTAATTGCACCTCATCGTTATTCTCTCTTTTGGTCAATTCCATCCACTTTTTCTTGAGATCTTTAAACTTGATGCGCATGCATCGTTTGAAGTACTCATCTCTTATCCGATTATCACGCGCAGAATGATTCGAATCTGGCTTCTTTGAACATTTCAACCCTGTCACCATTGCAAACTCATGGATTCCAAAATGGATTGGCTTCCTATCTATCAAAAATCATAGCTGCATCCGCTTAGGCGTATTGATCTGTCTTAGCATTAAGAAATGGGCAAGTTGCCCGGGAACGTAGTCCGTTGTGATATCCAAGAATCGTCCAAGTCCAGTAAATACCTGAAACAATTCTTCGAATTTGGACGAGCTTTCATTTTCTCAAATGCTCCTTTATCTCCCCTATAACTCGCAGCGCAGGGACTGGCACACAGTCACCTTCACTGGAAACACCATATACGCGTTGTCATAGACCTCTGATGATAGGTATGTTGGAATGCTGAATAGTTCAGGCGCATTAGCGCGTATGGACACATGTGTATATATTTCACACATTCAAACAAAATCTCCAAGATAATTGATCAAACAAAACTGCAGATTGGTAATATGGACTTCATTCCAAACCCGACGAATGGAGTAATGTAATCATGTCGCAATGTACAAATTTCATTCAAAATGGCTACCGTAAGATTCCAAAATGGGAAATGACTTGCAATGTGTCCACTGGAGTCATCTCCCACCATCAAACCCACATTTCTTGACGTTTTTGTGTCATCCGTAACACCATTTCCCTCCCGCAGTATTTCGGCAAGTTCTCTTAAAATTGTTGCTGCTCCTCCTTCCCACGAAGGATAATTCGTGTGCGTATTTGTAATTTGAGGCATTCTCGTCACATATTTAATCACCAGAAAGATGGATGAGTTTTCATGTATGTGTGTTTGATAATTTGTTTTTAGGCCAACTTATTCATACTATTCTTATTTATTTATTGTTAGAATTTAAGTATTTCTCATTCATTTTAGTCACTAATGCTATATTTTTTAGTTATATGTGTTCTGGACCGAGCAAGAGTAAAATCGGATTAAAATCAGGACAAAATAGCAAGTAAAAGCCTAATTTTCCGAGATCTGCACTTGGGCCCCTAAGTTTCCGAGATTTGTATTTGGACCCCGCGCCAATTTTCCTAGATCTGCAGCTTGGGCCCCCCAGTTTTCCTGAAATTTTACTTTCTCCTTCCACAATTAAAAAAGAGGGGAAATCCTATTTTGACAGTCTGGGCCGAATTAGAAAAAAAAAAGATACACAGAAGCGGCCCAATCAAAAGAAAAAAAAGAGGTGGCCAAATTAAGGGGAAAAAGGAGATACCAGGCCCAAGGAAATTCATCACGTGCCCATCATGGGGATACTTTTTTGGAGAGAGGACGAGGAAGAAAAAAAGGGAAGAAAAAAGGAAAAATATAATCTTATTGAAAAAGGGGGGACAATGGAAAAATAGATACACAAGCCCGGCGGCCAATTATAAAGAAAAAAGAAAGGGCGGCGGCAACACGAAGAAGAGGGGAGAAACAAAGAAAGGGGGAAAAAGGAGATAGGGAGAAATTCGATTTTTTTTGCACTTCTTTCCTGTAGTTCTTTTGGTGTTGGGAAACAAGAGATTGATCCTGTGAACACCAATTTTTGTAATTTGGATATTGCATTCTCTACTCTAATTTTCATGAATTTTTGGATAATTGAATTCTCTATGTCTTTGATTATATCAGAATTTAATTTGTCTTTATTCATGACCATGAGTAGC
>JAOYMZ010000002.1:283072-298137 GCA_025802335.1 Pinguicula primuliflora
TCCCTTTTGTGCACAACCGTGCACAGTCCCTTTTGTGCACAACCGTGCACAGTCCCTTTTGTGCACAACCGTGCACAATCCCTTTTGTGCACAACCGTACACAATCCATACCCACCACTATTCGTTGTTAAAATTGGTTACACCATTGGAAAGGCCATGCATAGAATTATATATGTTCAAGTTTTGGTGATATTCCGACGACGTTATCGTCGTTTAACGGAGGGTTATAAATCGCCTTGGATTAAGTAGTCCTAAATAGGATTTTAGAAATTTCCGGCGACTTCGTCACCGGAAACCGGACCAAAGCATGGGGCTTTTCATCTACAATGTATAAGCTTTCCAATGGTGCAATTAATTTTGACAACGAGTAATGGTGGGTATGGATTGTGCACGGTTGTGCACAAAAGGGGCTGTGCAAAAGAGTCTGACCCTATATATATATATATATATTATATTTATAATTAATATTAATATATAAAATAGATAAATTATAGCTTATTTGGTGTTTTCGGTTTATAAAATTTATAATTATATAATTTTGGATTTATTGTATTTAGTTCTCCAGGTTTATAGTATAGGATTTTAGATTTTTACGGCGGCGAAGCCGTCGTAATATTTATTTTAATAAATAAAAATGGAAGATTCATATATTTTAACATTTTTAGCATTTTACCCTTAGGGATTATAAAATAGGATTCTAGATCACTGTCTTAATATTAATTTTAAAAAATAAAAAAGACGATTCATAGAGTTTAGGATTCATAGGGTTCTAGAATATTAATATTAATTTGTCAGCTAGGCGGCCGCCCAACCGGGGGATCGCCCAGCCTCGATTCAGGGTGGCCAGGCCAAATTTGCTGCCTAGGCGGTGAATTCTCGAACATTGGTTATTGGGATAAAGTAAGCTGCATTCACCACAAATAATTATCTTTCAAATAGATGATAAGGACGATTTGTACAATACCCGAAATAAAGAGAGTTGCTCTCCTTGCACATGTTGGCCAACATCTTTGTGCAAATTTGTGAGCACATCGTTAGCTCCAGTTCCTTTATGAGGACGATCTGTACAACATCTTTTGGTTTCACCTCCAAGCTATAACAAGATGACAACACAACTGTAAAATTGGGATACACAAATCTTCCAAATTGACGACGACTATCAGTATAGTTCTTTGTGTCATTTACCAATGTACGGAGCATCTCTTTCAATTTCTTTGACGATGATATTTGTAAATAACTGTTGACTTTATATTATTAATAAAATTGATGAAAGAATTGATATGATGTATTTTATTTTAATTTTTATTTTCTGTTTACGAAATTCAGTTCAACAACATTCAATTAAATCATCAAATTCGGACCCCGAATGTTCATTCATATCAATCCATTCGTTTAGAACACAGATAGTACATTCATTCATAAAAAACCATTCATTATGTGTGTCTTTTCATGTTCTGAGATGCTGGGATAGATTGGATTGGAAAAGACAACAATCAATTCTCATCGAGTTAACCGCAGCTATACGTGTATGCATATCAAATTCACCACGACAGAACCAGAATCATACTTGTGGACCGTATTCCCATCGAGTGCATTGCGACTATACGAGACAGATGGATCGAGGCCTTTGTGAAGGTTATCTTCAACTGCTTCGAGGCCTTCGTGAAAGTTCGGAACTCGGTAGTATATTCGTTCGGAACCTGATAAAACATTCGTTCTTAATCCGAATAGTTGAGACTAGACGAACCAAAGTATCATCAACATTCTCGACTAGATTCTTCCTATTTAATTTCCACCAGCAACCCAAATACGATTACTCTGGCGCTCATGGCGATGACCACGGCGAACGACATCTCCACAAATTGCTAGACGAGACAGACGAATCGGAGTTCTGATTGGTGTCATCTTCCACTACTCCATTGACGCATTCACGCAAGGCAGCTATTCGGCCCAACACATTTATTTGTATCATACGGAGGTTGATGTCACCGCATCTGGTACGCTCTCCAAATAATTCGACCTAAAGGGCAAAGTCAGAGATAACGTCAAAGAATTCGATTTTGCCAGCCACCCGCCGAAGTTTCAAGACAGAAGCAGCAAAGTTGGCGATAAGCTCCAAAATACTATGACAATTCCTATGTGTTAGTGCCGTCAAGGTTATCTAGACTAAACCTGTTTGGTCATGCCGGGTCATGGTGTTCAGCAATTACAAAGTCAAAGGCAGCAGTCGTCGCGACAAGGTCTTCGAGGGCGGCATTGGATGCAAAATCGTCTGGGGTATTTTCAGCAATGTTATTGCATAGGGTGACAAGGTGTGCGACTTCATGGCGAAGGCGGTTGTAAAGGCGACGATGACACGGAAGTCGATGAATAAGATAACAATAAGGTCAGAGGTGATCACGACAACAACGATAACTGAATCGACTAAGGCTGCGACGACGGCATTCATGGTTTGAACTTTTAAATTGTAGGTTTTTTCACCGTCAGAGATGATATAGTAAAAAGTTTTCCGGCTGTTGACTTGATTATAATATATTAAGACAGTGTAGTATTTTTTTTTCTTTTCTTCATTTTCTTTTAATGTCTTCTAAGTAAAAGAACAATAAAAGTAAATTAAAAATGAAATATGAGCTTACAATTCGAAATAGGATTTTCACAAAAGTTAGTTGTCCAATTTATCCTAGCTTAGCTTTACAAAATATGATCTCGTTTTGACTTGGCATAAAACGTTATAGACCCTAAAGAACAATAGACAAATATTCCCCCGACTCCTCAACCCCAATAATGTTGGCCGATAAAATTCTAACAACATCCAACTATACAGAGCAATCCTTTTCATGTATCCTCACTAAGGCATAATATACTGATGAATATGATAGAACCTTGTTGTGTCTTCGGAAACATTCTCTTTTTTTAGTCTTGTACATTTTTATCCTCGACTAATTCATATGGGTTCATGCAAAGCACTCCCAACACAAACCGGGCAATATTCGGGCCTAAGTCCGCGGTCGTGGTCCAAACGAATTCCTTGTCATCAGTGGGATTCGACCCCCAACCTTTTAGTCTGAGAGACTTAAGTTGAGGTCCTCCGCCACTAAACTAACCTCGTGGCCAAAATGTTCTCGTTAATTGCAATAAGTGACTTTGTTGGCTACGAAATCACGAGATATTAAATTTATAAGAGAGAAATTATAATTGTTGTGTCCAGTGTATAATTGTTTTGTTAATACATGATTAATGATGTTACCTTTTTTTTTCTTATAAGCCCTGATAAAATGAGTTACTCGGCCCAGTATTTCAATGCTTCCCGACAAAAAATAAATAAATTAAAGCATGAATAAAAAAATAACGACGAATAAAAAAGAGGAGCGGAATTTCAAGAACAAAGTGTGGGTTTTTCTCATCAGAGCGCATTCTAATTCACGGCACAAAGATTTGGGGAACTTAGATGCAAATTTTTTTTCTGCCATAAAGTAATATACCTTTTTTAATATGTTACCGTCCGATCTTGAGAAAGTCGAGAACTACAGCCGGCCTTCCCAAAGCAGGGAATTTTAAACCCCGGCTTTCTCAAGGCCAAGCATCATTAATACTATTAATGACGGTAGTTAAAACAGTCCACCGTTGACAAGGTCCGGATTAAATACCGGGCTTCACAAAGATCTCGACCTTCACTGCGAGCCTTTTCTTATATAAGTAAACTACCGAGATTTTTATCAATACTTGTTCCTTCACTTAACTAAAATTTTACTACTTTTCCTTTAGTTATGTCTCCAAAAGCTGCATATGAGGATAAAGAGAATGATGATGATTGAACAACTCTTCACTGGAAGGATTATAATAGATGTACTGATTTGTGTGAAGGTGAATATACACATGGTTGATTGACCCAGCTCATATTATTGAATCGTCTTAACGATAAGGACGAGGTTAATCAGGTACTGAAGAATGCCGACGAAGATTCTGAATCTTACGAAAATTTGGTTGTAAAAGATTCTCAAGATGAAAAAATGAGGTTATAGGAGGCTTTAAAGAGGATAAAAATGAGATTGCCAAAAAATTCTTATTTAGAAAATTTTAGTTGTAATTGCTTTTGAAGATAATATTATGCTTAGAGTTAAACATATTTTTTTATTGATGTATTGATATAAGGATTTTTTAAATAAAAACAATTACTTAAAAAACGGTAAATCCCGAACTTCAATAAAAACAATAAATGTCTTGATTACGTTGTTGTTAGATATATTTATCAATCATTCGCTTTCATGAATCCGGACTAACATTTGAGGGCACGACATGTGATGTGATTCCTTGGCACGACATGTGATGTGCTTCCTTGGCACGACATAATACCAACGCCAAACTCAAAATTCGGGCTTTGTGTCGCATGAGTGCTTAGCGGAGTTCACAACTGGACCTTCTAGCCGTTGCTCCATAAACGATATGCACTGATCCGCAGATTCTTGCCACTAGCACTGATGCATAGTCTCATAGTTTACTCTCATCTCCCGCCAACGGTGAAGCTGTAAATATTAATGAAAAAATATATATAAATAAACCGAATAAAATAAATTTATATCAAGCAAACAAATAACTGATTTTACCATCATAGCTAGAAATGAGTGTTGGTCATATGGTACTTCCCTCTTCGGTTGTGGTAATAAGAGATAGTAGTATGGCCGGCGATGCCGTAAAAATCATCCGGTATATGCATGCTCCCATCTGTCATTCACATCCGCTAGAGGTGGATTCCCACTAACATGGTGCAACCGATTGTGCCACATCTAGGTGTATGTTCTCACAAGAGCTCTCCGACCACCACGGTACCCCCCGTGTGTCAGCGTCTCTTTGACCCTGTCCACTGGCTCAGGAATTGACTGGACGTATCTAAACTGATGTCGAACACGACGGGCATGAACGAACTCAATGAACTCCATCAAAAAAATAGGACCGTTATAATCCCACAATAATCGATCGATAGCGATAACCAGAGACATCTTCAACACACTATACGGAATGGACACAAACTGCACGCAAAATAGGAATTGTTAGAAATATCTAAATGAATTACGTGCAACATAATTAAATTTAGATATGATAATATAAAAATACGAACCTGATCGGCATCACGGCATGGGCATCATCCAACTGCATACGGATCGTCCTAATTAGATGGCTCCCCTGGTCAATGTTCATCATCCTCTTGACCCATTTGGTCGTGTAGACCTCGTGAAACTCCGAATTTCTCTGAATGTAGTGGTTGTCTAAAGGTGTGGGATGAGGGTGCGGAATGATAGAAGGCAATCTCGAATAACCTCACAACTGAATTAGGCGCGTCACTCCACCCATCTATTTTGCATCGTGCGTATGAACCTTACACATATAATGATAGAGGTTACACAGCACGGTGCTCCCCAGTTATAATGTCTGATGCGATCCAAGTCCTTTAAGAAGTGGAAGTACCTCATAAGAATTTTATTACCGAATTTATCCGGTAATAAAAGACCATCCACTCTAAGTGCCATCAGACCGTGGGCATATCCCTGCACCTCCTCTTCGCTGCTTCAGTCAGTGATATGCATAGTATGATGTACCCTCCAAGATAGGATACACTGACTCCAGACTGAAAGCAGGCTTTCACATCTAAGTCCATGAAGCCACTGACTCAAATACACTTTAGACGTGTGCGGCGTTCAATGTGCATCACCCGCATAATCAGAAGTAAGGGGTACCATCAATTGGAATCCCCCAGAGCATCGAAATATACTAGAGAATGAATTTGCAAAATTTTAAACCCTAATTGCAAATTTTGGAATCCTAATCGGTTACCTTTTGAATCTCTCAAAGAAATTGAAGTTCTGGTTCACAGCGGCGACGGACTACGGCGGCGATGGAGACTGCGACGATGACAATTAGTAGAAATTCCGACGAAAATGATAGGAAAAAATATATGAGTGGGACCATTTCATATTCACATTCCTAGTCTTCAAAAAGACTGGGAATTTTTATAAAACGTCTTCCAAACACCTTAATTACGAGGATTAGTAAAATTCCCTGCGTTTAAAAGGGGGGCTTATTTCTCGCCTTTGACTTTATGGACAAAAAATTTGCCGATTAGATAGAATAATGCTTGGGGATAAGTAGTGAGTTTTTACTTAATTATTTAGACTTAAACAAACAATTCATATGTATGCCCATTTTTGGATCAGATACATTCTGAGCATAGCTCTTTTCACCATCTTCGATGGGTTTGTCGTCTTGATCAGCACCTAACTGGTAAACTTTGGGTAAGGATTGTTAAAAGACAAGTCGAATCAGGAAAAGAGAAGACGGGAAATGTGCTAGAGCTCCAGATACCTTGCAAAATCAAATTTCGGTGTGTCGTGGTGAATACATAAGATAAAGAGATCAGCGGCAAATCGTAGGTGGTACTTCTCACTATGTTTATTGAGTTCCACTACATCCCTTAAATCTTTCTTAGCTTTATAGATTTCAGCTATGTATCATCCTTGTATAGCTTCAATAGTTTCAGTAAGAACACGTGGATTGCATTCATTCTCGTCTAATGAGAACCCATATTGCTCGAACGAACGGTACCCTTTTATCTGTTCACCGAGGGTATATTGTTCTTGCTGTTGTAGTTCAATGTATAGAGTGCCCTTAAGTTCAAGTTATTGTTATAGTTTAGGTGGAGCCAGGCAATCTTCTTTAATCCAGTGGGCGCCTTGTAGAAAATTGGTATTGCGCGGTTTTGATCCGTGTTTTCATACCAGATTACCAGCTTCTAATGTTTGCAGAAGCTGTTGTTGTGATAAAGTTTGCAGCTTTAGGGAGAAAAGTGAGGGTGGGAGTAAGCAGAGGTTGAGAAAGTCTATGGTGTTTGAGGAAATGACTGAAAGAAATGATTTTGAGATCGCCAATGAGGCCGAGGTCGTGCTTGATTTATTGAGTGAAGGTATTGGGGAGGAGTGTCTGCATGTGACGAGGGATGCAAGAAGGGTATTGAAGAAAGCAGCTGTGGTTGAGAAAGCGAACAGTGAATTTCGCAACAAGCATTGGTATAAAGAGAAAGGAGTTGATGTGGGCATTTTGGAGAATGATTCGAACAGTGTGAATGGATCATTGCTTATTTCTAGGAAGAAGGGTGGTGGAAGAGAGGAAATGTTCGTGAGGGAAGATGAGGAGGGATATTGTCTGCGGAAAGAAAATTCAAGACAAATGTTAAAGAAGGAGCATGAACATACTTTTTTGACAACTGAAAGAGTTAGAAAACAGAATGAGAGGGAGGTATTGCTGAAAGAGAAAAGCCATGGAAACAAAGAGATACAAGAAAGTGAGTCTAAGCTGAGGAACGAAATGAATGTTAGGGCTAGGACAGAAGAGAGAGAAGAATTGTTGAGGAGAAAGGAGGATAGGCAGAAGTTGAGGAAAGATGGATCTAGTTGCTCTTCATACTACTCATTATCTTCGACCGGTGATTATGATAGTGACAATGATATCGAGCACGGGCAAGCTGAATATACAAGAGACTCATCTAGTGGTCTTGAGAGGTCGTCAAGGAGCACCGAGGCACTCAACCGGGAAGTTAAGGAGGATAAGATGCGTGAGGATTATAGAGAGGAGCATGGGATCAATGTGACAAAGAAGAGGTCAGAAAAAGAATTATATACAGGATCCAGTATAGTTGAATCTGACTTCAGAAAGAAATCAGAGAAGAAACTTACTGATGTCTCGGTGAAAGAGATAGAGTCAAGGAAAAACAACTTGCAAAAAGAAGCAAATTCTTTACAGGAGCAAGAAAGTAATTACAGGAAGTCATCTGATTATCCTGTAAAATATGATGATAGGAAGGAAAAATCAACGAGAAGTACAAAGTTTGATGAACAAGCAGTTGATGCAGTTTCAGTGCAATCTGAAAGGAAGCTGAAGTACAAACAGCTGTTGGATATACAAAAAACCCAAGACATTGATGTCCAGAATTCTTATTTCCTAAATACATATAGTGGAAAACATGATTCCAAAGTTGTAAGTCAGGAAACAGCTGGGGAACATGTAAGTGTAATTGGAATCAGTACTAGAACTGATGAGCATCAGAGCAGTTCTACTCACGTAGCTGAAGTATCAGAAAGTCAAAAGATTGACGTGAGTAAGACTTCCGTTTCTCATCAACGTTTTGAAGAGCATTCCGCCAATTTTTCGCCAGCAGAAAAGGATGCAGTTAAGCAACATCACGGAAATGAACAAGTCAGTGGGATGGTGGCATTATGGAGAGAGTCCGAGCTATTAAGCAAAAAGCAGAGCAAGTCAGGTCTGAAAAGTTCAGATGAGATCATCACACAAGATCAGAACGTTGACTTAGCTTCTGGTTCGACGGTACTATCTGCAGACCTGTCGTCCCAGGCACACACCGGAGTTTTAAAGACGGGCCAGTCCATTATGGGGTCTGATAAAACGACCAAAATATCTCGGACACAGTCTAGTATAGAACATGTAGTGGATAGAGCTGAAGACGGTCAACCTGTTGGACAGACTTCAGTACGCATCTCCCATGAAGATCTCACTGCCGCTGCTCGATTCGAGAAATCTTCTGCACATCATGTAGATGAGTTTGTCGATCAGGTAAGGCATGAAATATCGAGCTCCGGTATCAAGAAGGAGACAAAAACTAGAACTGCTGAGATTATGCATGAGGGGAAACAGTTCCAGAAGAAGGTAGTACCTTTCGCTTCTGGAGATTCGAAGGCAAAGGAGCAGCACTCTCCGGGTGATGATTTGTTCTCTGGGGCCGCGGGGCCTTCAGATGAAATGTGGAAACTAAATGAAACATCAACTAAGAAACAATCGAAGGAAGATGTCCAGGATGATGCAATTAAGGCTGGGGATATCGTCATCAAGAGAACTGGAAGGTCCTTATGGAACGTCCTTGTTGATGTTTTTCGTCTGGGGTGGTCTCCACGTTCTGAAAATCGCCATTCAGGCAGAAATTCGGTTGGAAAAAGTCCAAATAATCAGTCCACGAGAAGTGAAACGTGGTTTTCTACTCGTGAAACAGAGGAAAATGAAGAAGCAAGCAGAGACAGGGAAGGGTTATCGAAAGATCATCAAGGAGAAAAAATCGGCTTCCCAGTTGAAGAGTGTTCCAGTCCATCAGCATCAGAGGGCCGTTTAAAGCTTCAGGAAGGAAATGCAATGACAATTTCACCACTCACCACCATTTCTTTGCCTTCTGCTGAGGAAATTTCTGGAGGAAATTCCGTAGCAACATCTTCTCCAGTGATGATCGACTCCTCAACGTCTTCACCTACTTCAGGGGGAAGATATCAAGTCATCCAAGGGATGATGGAGGTTGGGGAATCAAATGCATCTAGTAGCACGAGCATGCTAAATACTGGATTGGTGGAGCTATCAGAATCGACTGTGAATGAAGGGAAGCTGAAAAGCGGAAAACCTGAAAGGAAAGATCAAATCCCAAGAGATAGGTTTGACGAATGGGAAGAAGCATATAACATTGAAGCAGAGCAGCGAAAAACTGACGAAAGTTTTATGAGGGAAGCGATCCGTGAAGCCCAAAAGGCTGCGGACAACTGGGAGGTTCCTGTGGGGGCTGTGCTAGTGCATGATGGAAAAATAATTGCTCGTGGGTGTAATTTGTAAGTTGTTTTGGTGTGTTCAGTTTCTCACCTTTCCCTTCTAAAACAGAACACTTATTGCTGTGAATATTACAGGGTAGAACAGCAGCGTGATTCGACTGCTCATGCAGAAATGATCTGCATACGGGAGGCTTCAAAAATACTACGGACATGGAGGCTTTCAGTAATATATCTGTCTCTATTGATTTTAATAACTCCTTGGCGATGAAATTTATGGTAGTTAAATGCTGTGTGACTCTGGTGAAAGATTGATTATATTTAGCTGGCTTTGATATGATGCGCTTTACTTTCTCATGATTTGATTACTGCAAGTCAAAGACAACTTTACAGTCTGTGCACCTATTCTGGTACTGTCATGAATTCTCCTTGTTGAAGTTGTTTATAAGTTAGAACTAACAGAATCCTATATCTGAGTGGCTGTGCATCTTCTTAGCAAATTAAGTTCTGGCTGAATGTCAAGCTATATTTTACTGTATATAATAACTTCACGTTTTGAAAATTACAGGAGACACAGCTTTATGTAACCCTTGAGCCATGCCCCATGTGTGCTGGAGCAATACTTCAGGCTAGAATAGACACTATTGTATGGGGTGCTCCCAATAAGCTTCTTGGAGCTGATGGCAGCTGGATTAGGTAAGCAGTGCTCTGTTGACAACTTGATGGTTCTTCAGTTTTTCTGGTTTACTAACCGACTTCTGATGCTGCGTATTCCGATTCGTTCCTTATTTCACACTTTGACACAATGTTGATACAACATTGGCAGGCTTTTTCCCAGTGGAGATGGAGGAAATGGATTGGAACATTCTGACAAGCCACCGGCTCCGGTTCACCCTTTCCACCCGAAGATAAGAATTCGGCGGGGAGTGTTGGCTTCGGAGTGTGCAGATACAATGCAACAGTTCTTTAAGTCGAGGAGAAAAAGGAAAGACAATAAATCTGAGTCTCCATCCCCTCCACCTTCGTGCCTACCCCTCTCAAACCGGCCTTCTAGATTCTTGGCCAAGATGCATGATGCCTTTAGCCTCATGTTCTATTTATAGGTAAGATGACTTTTGTATTTGTTCAGGTTATACAGTTGTGCTCGTACTGAATGGGTTGGTTCCTCCCCTCTAGTTTTTGTTCTGCTCTTTTAAATCTTAAGAGTCTTTCTCATTTTCATTTCTGGAGGTGGTAATTGATGTGTGCGTGTAATGCACAAATGTATGAATGTTGAGGATATGAGGAGGGAAGGGTGTAGTATGGTATACATAATATCCTTGTCTTGTCGACCATGACTCTGTACCAGAGTTAGTTTCGTGTCAATTCTCAATATGAATTTTGCTGAGAAAGACGGTCACCTTTCAAATCCCGCGGTACATTATTCATTGCGATCTGGGCAACCAAGTAGTTGTTGATGTGTTGGATGAGTTCTCTCTGTTTTCTGGTTGAATGATACCTTACTCTGGAAAATGGACAACCCTTTTTTATATTTTGATCTTTCCTTCTATTCTTTACGATGGATGTTGAAAGGTAAAGAGATGCAAATGAAATCAAGCTTTGGATGCATTCTAGTCACTGGATAAAAAAGTATGGTAGGTTCTGGAATTGGATGCAGGAATTGGTTATGCATTTTGGTTTTAAAACATTCGTCCTTAAAAAATTAAAATCCTATTAAATAAACATTTCAAGAACAACAAACTTAATTCTAGCTTTAAACAATGTGTTACGAGGGCAAAAAAAAAAGTTTAACGGTTCCGACACTATTTCGATGCGAGGATTCTAGAATCAGTATTATTTTTTTATTTTGGTATCCGAAAATTGTCCGAAATGGATCAATACCAAATTTCTGTGCACCAAGCATTATTCTTTGCGAAAATGCATCCTTTTCTACTCTGAAGGGAGTCATTACAGTTTACAAAATCCCAAACTTTTTTTTATAACGCAGGCAACGCTATCGAGGTAGTTAAAAACAAACGACCTACTGTAATAGGCTGCAAACAACACTAGGGAAGGAATAAACCCGCAATTCACCAACTTTGCAAAGTACACGAATCATGCAAAACAAGTCCACTACAATTTCAGGTATGTTGTTGAGCAAATAAAAAATAATGCAGCTGTAGGGTGTAGCATACAATTGTAAAAATTCATGTCTGTCATGACCCATCACCAAACTAAGGTTACTCATGATTTCTCTTCACGTATTAAAGCTATATATGTATACGACTACTAGCATCAGCTACAACCACAAAACGATGGCCAACTTGAAATGGGCTCGTCTGTCTTGGTTCTGCATTTTCCTGATCACTGTAGATGCCCAGGTACCGGCAGCTTCACCAGCAAATCCTCACCCCGTTTCACCAACCGCAGCACCATCATCACCAGCAACGGCCACAGCTCCATCAGCTGGTCCGGCATCTCAGACATCTAATCCTCCAACATCTTTGAGCCCAACCACCCTACCAGCACAGCCACCGGTGAGTCCATCGCAGCCACCAGCATCGCAAATTCAACCACCAAGCCTTCCACCAGCTGTGCAACCGCCACAGGCAGCACCACCAACACCAATTCAGCAGCCATCACCAGCACCGGTGCTGCTGCCTCAGACATCGCCAGTCCCGACTCCAACAACAGCACCGGTGATGCCGCCTCAGGCACCGCCAGTCCAAACTCCAACATCTGCTGTATCACCAACCCCAGCCCCAGCCCCGATCCAAGAATCGGTACCCTCACCTGCACCAGCTCCAGGGAAGCACAAGAAAGATAAGCACAAGCACAAACACCATAATGCACCAGCACCAGCACCAACTATTAAAAGCCCTCCAGCACCTCCTACAGTTCAGACTATCGATGAAACAACACCGGCACCTTCACCGACCTTAAATTTGGTAAGGCAAATATGAATCATTTTCATAGATAATCTCACTAAATATTTGCATTAAATTGGTAACTGATTACTTATCATTCAACACAGAGCGGAGGTATATCATGTCATCAGCTGGGAAGATTCAGCATGCTGGTCACGGTTGGACTGACCTTGCTTACTTCCATGTTTGCCGCTCACTTCATTCCATAACTTTGTGGCGGTAGCAATCAGCATAAAGTTATACAGAATTGGAACTTTGGCGTGAGAAGAGGATTTATTGGAATATGGAAGGGGATCAGTTACCGCACCATTTTTAAAGTACAGCATTCATTCTTTACGACAAATTCTGTATCTTTTCTTTGCTGTATAAGTTCGAATGTTTTGTCTATGCTATCATAACGAGATTACCAATATATTACTGGTTCTCCTTACATTTGATCGGTACTTGTACCCAGCTCCTCCTTAAGGTTGTATTCAGTCACCATATCAAGGTTGTCCACTAGCTTGTGATATTGAAAGCATCCTGAACACTGAAACATTTCATTCTGTATTAGCCGATGAAGATAAACAGGTTTGACCTTCATATATTACGAAGAGAAATGCTTGAAGGACCGAATCCTCAACCGAATAGCAGACCGGATCTTGTGAAAAGACAAAAACACCCCTGGCGCGCGACTGTGTTTCTGTGCTAGGTGGGGGCATTTTCGTCATTTTAATACAATTCGGTTTAAAATTTTCGGTTTATTATTGTAACCGTAGCAAAGCTCTATTAGGAAATACCAGACATTTAGTAGCTAAATAAAAAATGAAGCCTGAAGCAGATCCATTGATATTACCTGGACATAAACCAACCCACGCTCATAAGCATGTCTGTTGATTAACCTTTTCGATCGATCACCGCAAGGGTCACATGTAAAAGTTACCAGCAAACTTCGTCTCGGGAGCTCCACATCAATTGTAGCTTCCTAAAGAAGAATCCAAGAGAAATCATTTCAACACAACTATTTCAGCAAACTGTTTAGTAAATTGCAGCCTTTCTATCTTCCCATGAAGAACACCACCAAGTTTACCAATCCGCATAAAGACTTGAAAGATGATCATACCTAGTCAAAATTTTGAAATGGTACCTGCTGAGAATTCTCAAATGATCCAGGCTACTCTTCAAAGCTGTCGTCCGACTGACATGAAATCCTTCCCACACTAAACCATCGGTCTGATACCTTATGAGTTCTGTGAGAAATACTCAAACTGCAACAGTTGCCCAAATTTGAGAGTAAGTACGAAACAAATCGCATAAAACCTTCCACGCAGCATGGAAAAGATGAAAACTTTCTTCTTCGATGCAACAATGATATATAATTTATTTATTTTTCCCAAAAGTGGCCCTGGTTGAAAACACACATAACCCATGTGAAAAATCAGAGACCAGAAAGAGCGAAAGTAGTAAATACTGTCTAGTATGAACAAAACACGACCATGGGAGTTGAAATGCTTCATTATTAGGTTTGGATTGCTTTGAAATGGGCAGCCAGGAAACGGCTCCTTTGGTTCTTGAAGATCTGTAGTGGTTGTAGGAATGAGAATAATCAAAACAACGAACTCTGCAAATGGTAGCACACGCCATAGCTAGATCATCAAAGGCAGAAGGCCGTGTTTTTCAGCTAGAAGCGCCGTCAGTAGGGAGGAATCAGCAAACCCAAAACCCCAAAGCCGCGTGTTCAGTTTGGCATATTCAGTTTTCAGGATATTATGCTTTGCTAAAAAAAAAAAAGTTTTCAGGATATGATTTTCAAATGAGTTAATATATATTTTCGATAAAAAAAAAAGGAAAAATTATAAGTGATTATTTGTATTTAGCAGTGTTTTAAAAAGCGATCGCCCTGATGCCCAAAATTTTGAAAGTGCTCCGAATTTAGTCGAATCAAAGTGACAACAGGGCGGCCCAACTGGTGGGGCGGCCCGGGCGCCTTGGCGGCCGCCCCGTCAGCCGCCTTGTCCGCCTAGGCCGACCTGACAAGGCGTCCACCCCATCTGTCTAAATGGACGGGGCGACCCAGCATTACATAACCACATTTTTTTGATACTTGGCCCATTTAGTTTTATTTGGTCGGCCCATTTAGATTTAAGTTTATAGAGTCCAGTTCTTATGGACAGTTTTACTGGAGAATTGATAAAACACACAACAAAACTGCAACACGACCGCACGACCGCCTCACATGGGAATATGTGGGTCCTACATGTCAGAAAATGGGGCCCACTCCTATGTGAGAGCAGCGTGTTGTTCTCGTGCTGATGTGTCGTGGTGTATAGCGCCTCTCGTTTTACTGTGGTCAGTTTTTTCCTTGCGTGTATAATTTTTTCAATTAGCCATCCATTCTCGAAATTGATCGCACCATTGAAAAGCTTATACATTGTAGATGAAAAGGCCCATGCTTTGGTCCGGTTTCCGGCGACTTCGTCGCCGGAAATTTCTAAAACCCTATTTAGGACTACTTGACCCAAGGGGATTTATAACCCTCCGTTAAACGGTGATAACGTCGTCGGAATATCACCAAAACTTGAACATATGCAAT
>JAOYMZ010000002.1:315107-361429 GCA_025802335.1 Pinguicula primuliflora
CCCATCCTGTTCAGGGGTGGGGGTATGATTGCGTACATCTTACCCTCCCCAGACCCTGCCTAAGGGCGGGATTTACTAGGTGTGTTTGGTTTAGTTTGCTTTGGTCCATTATCATGTTCATGATTAGTGTTGTGCAAATAGGTGTTCGGTTGTGCACAATAAGTAAGCCAAACCAAATCAAACCAAACAGGCCCATTAAAAATTTCGTCCGGGTCTGGGAGAGGTACGATGTACGCAATCATATCCCCACCTCTCAACAGGATGGGGAGATTGTTTCCGTAGAGACCCCTAACTCGGATGGGGAGGTTGTGCACAATAAGTATTGTGCATAAAAGTTGTACCTTATTATATTATTTTTGTCGAGATATATTAGAAAACATACCTCCCTATCTGGGCTTGGATTATGTGTGCGAAGCTACGCTTGTGGGCCAATTTATATGTAAAATGTATGGTACTGTCATTAAAATCTTGATCCCAAAGGTGGTAGATTATAGCATCACATTTCTATTTAAGTTATTTGATATTTATGTGTAAATTTGTGTGTTATATTTGTAACAATTTTTGCACCCCAATTACATATTTCCAAACTACCAAAAAATATACTTGTCTTCCCTTTTTACCACAACCCATGTCATAATATCACATTTATTCGGTCACACAATTCCATCAATCTGTCTCTCTTCTTGGTTTTCAATGTTGCATACAACAATACAACCATATCTCCCATATCATGGCCCCTTGCTACAGACGTTATATAGCTGCCCTCCCTCTGTTATGTTATTCTATTGAAAGCTCAAATGCAGGCAAAATTCTGTGGATACCAATTGATGGATTGCGATGTAATGTAATTGTTCAATCCCAGTCAAAAGTTTATAGGGCCATACATACAAATACAAATACAATACTACAGCTTCATCGATTACGACGCATGCACTGCATCTGCATGTATCTATTTTTCATCCTCAACTTCTGTGTACAAGTTGATTTCGATCCAATGTACCTGATGCTGTAGGCACACTGGATGGAAATCAAGTTGGACGGACAAATGGGGCAACTTGAATATGGTCGGAGTCCGGCCGGACATAAGACCAGAGAAATGATAAAAACATAAAGAAGGAACGTGTTTAGGTGTCTGACATTTTGTTTTAAGGCAACAAGATCTGCCTAAATTGACATGACTAGGTCGGAACTTGGAGTGGAGTACCAAAAGCACAGGCCTAATCCATAAAAGGCTTTGGAATGGGTGCAAACCCTCTAAATTAGTTTGGAGCGTAAAAAACTCTCGAATACCGAGGAGAAACGAAAGTATTTCTCCAACTTACCCCACCTAAAAAAAATCAAAAGTATTTGGCATACTCTAGCTCCGAGCAACAGACAGAAAAATCGATCTTGGCGGCCAGAATTGCCCAGAAATATTCCACAATATTCGGAATCAAAAATTTTACAGCTGCCGATATATATTTGTATCAACATCAAATACAAAATTTGACCACGGAAATAGCATTTGTACATCTCAACTAATAAACCGAAAACAAGAAATACAAAAGGATGTTGGTCTTCAATAGATTTCTATTACTGTGATACTATGCTGAGAGGAGGCGTCACACATCCCTTTCTTTGGAGGGCAAATATTTTTCATTCAGTGACTACGAATATCTCCGGCAGCAGAGAGAACGGGGGAATTACTACAACACATTACCATTCAGGCGGAGAAGAAAGGAACATACATTGATCTTGAGCCACCTAGTTTTCTCCCATTTTCCGGAGTCACTCTATTGCTGCGGTATCTTGTTCTTTCTTGTTGTCTGGATGTGGAGTATCTTGTCGATGAAAGAACGTGTCCATTTACGCGCCGCATGTGGCTATTGAATGACGAGATCCTTGAATTCTTGCAACTTTTCTACGACACCGTTGGATGATACAGACAGCCTACTCGAATCAGTACATGGAATGTTTGCATTGCCATTTTCGGCTACGTGAATTTGATGGTAGGTTGAATTAGGGACGGCGGAGCTGAGGCTGCCCAAGAAGTAAGTGGAGTAAGGGAAGTATTCAGCACAACGAACCTTCCATCCTGAAAAAGAACATATTCAGCAACACAAACAATAGTATCTCAGACACGATATGAAAATGAAATACATAAAGGAATTTTGTTTCCAGGTACTTCTATAGTCGGCACGTCTAATTGTTCAGGGTACAGTTCCTATAATCTGTAAGTTGTGCCCAATTTCAAAATTGGTTGCATGGGAATGTCTATATCAATTCGAGAGCCGCAGAATTCAAAAACAAAGTACTTCCAAGGTCCATATTATATGCTAGCATCTACTGACACTGCAGCAATATTGTAGAAATGAGAAGACGGAAACCTCAACTATCTTCTACGGTTATCAAAGTAACGGGTCGTGTGATTGGTGTTCAGAGCTCAATAAAATAGGGACATACTTGATGCAGCATCGCTGTCTTCCAATATGTTTTCTAGGATCTTATGGACGGCAATGCATTCCTTCAATCTCCATCTGCGGATACGACCAAGCGCTCCATTCCTGAAAGGAAAATCAGTGAACACGGACAAAAAATGTTATAATACACTGCACATTATTTTTTCAAGAAGCGTACGGTGGGACCAGGTCATTGGATGATTCTTCTATCAAGTTAATAGCCTCTTTCCTCTTGTTTGGTTCAATAATGAACATCATTTCAGCAACAGCAGCTCTATGTGCCAATGAATCTGATGAGAACAACCAAAAGGCTGAGTAATCATATCTGGCAACTGATGTAAATTCATCAAGATTCGGCCAAGAGTATAATGACCTTGATGTTTCTCCAGGAAAATGGTATTCGCCTCCGTGAGAGATTTCCCATGTAATATACTACCAAAGCAGAACGAGGTGAAGAGTAAGATATGTGTAGGTCTATAATCAGTGTGATAAAAAGATATTGCTATATTATTCAACTGCCGAACCATTGAATGCCCAAAAAAAGAGGAGAAATCAAGTTGAAATGAATACCTAAGTCCAGGGCGCTCGGCCTCTAAGACACCCCAGATCAGTTTTTCAGCATCAGTTACAGGAGCAGACATAGATCCCACTTTGTGCAAAAACTTTACCTGCATTAGTTGAAGATTAAAAAAAAATCAACCTAGAGGTCTAGGAGAGGAATGCACTTGACATAGATTACCATTCTTAGAAACGAGATAAATTACAAAGCAATCGTACCAAGCAGCGATGTGTGTCTGGGTCATCAGCATCCAACCGGACCAGATGTTTAACTGCCTGCCGAATAGAACAAAAGTTACAATCTTCGTCTGGTCCATTCAACATTCACGAATTAAAAGAAATATTGCTTAGCAAACTAAAAGACAGAAACGGGAACATAGTACATCAATCATAAGAGCCATTCTGAAAGAACATTCACAAGAGCCATTCTGAAAGAACATTCACGATTTTATACTTGTACTTTAAACGGAAGAACACGTTAGCTAAATAAAGGACATCCTTCATCGGAAGTAGCACGATTTTACTTGAAGTACAAAAAGAATATCCCCAATAATCAGCGATTGCTAATAAATTGACCTGCAAGGCCAGTAGGATTTTCTGTTTCCTCATATTCACTTCAAAAGAAAATAAGTGAGTCTCTAAAGATTCTGAAGAGTGCTTCTGTAGTAGCTTCAGGTACTTTGTAGCTTCCCCGAGAGTATCTTCCACCTATTTAAGAATAGGGAGTACAAATTATTTTATTAAACATAGTGAAATGTTTTGTTCTCGTGAGCACTAGCGGATACCAACTGTGGAACAAATGTGAACTAATCTCTATTCCATATGGATAAGGGAAAGATAATCTCATGAAAAAGGATAAGAGGGAGAAAGTAATTTATCCAATGAAAATGTTCCAAGTTACCTGCAACAGCTTCTCTCCATGTGGATCTTGATCAACTGCCTTTGCTTGGCGCTTTCCAGGTTTAGAAACAGTACTAGCATTTGATTCTTCCTTCACTTCTGCCTCCTGCGTATACGAAACAATTTACTGGCCGACTATTTGAAATGGTTTATTCCAAAGTAGTTGAAGCAAAGTTGTGTTTACTTTCTTGGCTCGGGCTTCAGCTTTCCTCTGCCTTTGCTTCAACTTCTTCTTCTGCTGAGGAGGCAACTTTGACATTGCTTCATCATCTTCAGCTGATGATTTTGAAGGAGAATCATAAAGCTTTAAGTAGCATCTGATGTTCAAGGAAGCAAGACGGAACAAAAGATTATTTAGCTTGCAGACAGTAACTGTTCAGCATTATAAGAAAGTTAATATAACATTGCCATCACTATAGACCAGGCTACAAACTGTGCATATCAAGTAGATAAAAGTATTATACAAAAACAAGTCAGCCTCATAAAAATGTTATGGATGTCATCATTGAATCATAAAACACGAACAATAGCATACTTTATGGACCCAGCAGCCGCTTTTCGGAAATAGGAATATGAATGAAGGCGATCTTGAAATTTAAGCATTTCAACATAAGTCCGTAGAGTCATTTTTCTTAAACAATAGGAGTGGAAGTCAAATTGGTCCTCAGTAATGTCTGCATAATGCTTTTCCACAGCCAAAAACTTCTTCAATGCCCGTCCAAGATCTCCCTGGCGAAGATAACTTTCTCCAGAGGCTAGTTCATACCTTAGGACCATTGGCAGCAAAATTAATCTAAAGGAGCATGCCTATGTTTCCAAGAACATACTAATAACTGGAGAAAAATAATACATACCACATGCACTGCATATCGTGAAGGTTATTGTGCTGTTCTCCATCTTTCGTGAATAATACAGCTGTCTTTTCAGCTAACCCAACCTTGAAACAAAATCTCAACGATGATTTTGACATTGAAAAGAACTAACTCAAAACGGTTCCACAAGAATGGAGCTATTAATGATAACAAACCTGATCTGCTTGCAGCATACGCTTCACACATTCACTATTCACATAACGATCTGCAAGATCCATACATCTGGCTTCATCAGCCAACGCAGCAGCAGCCACTGAATCACCAGCATGCTTCAGTATCCGGCTCTGCCAAGGAAAAATAAGAGAAAGATATGCATGAACTAATTAAGACGGATCATTGTGCGCGTAGCTCTTCTCATCGATGTATAATTGACAAACAAATTAAAGAATATATAAGCCTCAGATATCAAGGTATATCAACCGATGGAACAAAACCAACAAGAGATGATATATGTTTCAATAAAATATCCTTAAGATAAAGGTATTTGCATTGCTAGGATAAAAAACGCAACAAACAGACATAAATGGCAGATAACTGTCAGACTTGCAGAGAGTCACATCAAGTGCAGAAAGAATTTAACCCAAATGAGTGGAGCCGACACGACTCGCACTGAAAAACTCAAGTTCTTTTCTATTTACATTCATGGAAAATGCACGAACCGCATAACGGAGTTTGTAACCAATAAAACAATGCATCAATATATGCTAAGTGCATCAATATTATATACAATACGAGATATTAGTTACCTTCACGGAGTACAGATCGATTACTGTCGGAGTGTGCTCTAGAGCCTCATCAATTTTTTTCAGAGCAACCTCATACTGACCACGTCTGTCATAATGCTGCAGCAAACACAGATTCTTAGACCTTAGTTAACTAGAAGCATTGAAACTCAAAGGGGCCAAAAGTATAAACCTCAAGACATAAACAAGCACAAACCTGAGCCATGAAAAACAAAGTCCACAAAAGCGTTGACGGTGGCTCCTTTTCCAGACTGAGAATAGCCAAAGATAAATTGCTATCCATGTCAGACAACTTGCAAACAAACTGTAAAACGTTATGTAACCCATTCTATCAAGCTTAAATCACCCATTTGGAACATATCAGATACTAACCGACAAGGACACAAGTAAAAAACAACAAAAAGCGTCAGCATACACTAGCAACAGAATATAACGGAAGTGTTTTGAGTAGAAGACATTGGTTGTTTTCCCAAGCTTATGGATCTTATGATGCCCAATCAGATTCGTAATGCTAAATGAAATATAAGAAAGAATTATAAATGATTTTTTAGAATGTATGATATTCCAACAGCAGAATATCAATTAAAAAGAATGAGATGAGGCTTAATTCCATATATTGAAGATAATACTGTGAATAAAGATAAAATTATGATCTACATGAACATCATAAACAGTATGATGCAAGAATATAATGCCGAATTCCAGCACCAAAAGAATTACATATAAAGCATAGAGGCGGGGCTTTCCTATAAAGGTAGATGTTGAGCGAAGGTAATATAGGAAAAATGACAGGTATATTACCTCCCAGGAAATCCACCTGTTGACTTGAGAGAGCTCTCCAGCTCCAGAATCAACTGCTCTAAAATATCTGCCTGCACAAGAGTTTATAATGGGTCCTTCTCCAGGTTATTATATCGTTTATACATAGAAATTGCTACCATCTATGGATAATCACTAACCTTCCCAGAGTGATCGTAGAGAGGAGAGAGGTCGGAAAATAGTGAAGGAACACCCTAGATACATATCACAAAAATGTATTGTAAGACAACTACAAGATTTGGTCAATCAGCAATTAAATGAAAGAGTTGTAGATGGGAACCTTAGTAAGAAAAGGTTGAATATAATTTTGAGCTGCCAGACGAAATTTTACAGGGCTTAGAAAATCGAGCGGGATTCTCTGTGAATAAAAGTTAAGAATAAGAATTAAAGCATAAGATAAGGAGACTTCAAACCCAACCCTGGATTGTATTGATTGTCATCATATTTTAAGTTGGGAGACAATTTTTAGGGGAACATTTAGGACAAAAAGACAAGAATTGGCTATCCGAAAGAGTATGATGCCGAACACACAAGATGATTCTTGTTTAACATCTAACAATCCTATTAAATACACAAGATGATTCTTGTTTAACATCTAATAATTTCCGCACGGAATTATGGAGTATCTTTCAAATTCCGAACCATAAAAAACTATGGACGTACTTAGTAGTTTAAAAGTCACAATGTCAATTATTAACCTACTGATTAGATCAATGTGTCATTACCATGAGAAATGTATGATAATAGGCAAAAACTCCACTAAACAAGAATCGCCAAAGATTCAAGATTAAATTTCTTTGCATGGGAAGATTAAACTACGCTTGTTTCACAGACACAAATTTCTTGAGATCTGACTGAGGTACTAACAGTAGTTTTCTTGAAATGCAAACTATATCGCACATGGACAAGGAAAATTAAAAAAAGAAAGAAATAGAAAGTGTATGCTATGCAGCAGAAGCTGTGTGCGCAAAGACGTAAAAGAGCATAGAAATGACAATGATAAATAGTTAGAAATTCAATTCTGACCTTAACTGCAGATGACCTACTATACTGCTTGCCAAGTGATGCATATAGGGCTTCCAATCTATCAATTTCATCAGTTGAATATTCACCTTTTGGACTATACAGCCCCAAAGATCTTTGTAAGCCTTCATAATACCTACAAGTGTAGACGATTAAGATGTAAAGTTATGACTAGATGCTAGGAAACAAACAGTATTCGATCACATAGATCCGATTTGAAAAAAAAAACAATAAGAATTGTGCATGTGAAAATAGAAATGCCACACGAGAACTATAAACAAACAGTACGGAAATCCTAAAATCTTGTAGTGAGAAGAGAAATTGTTCAGAAAGGATTGGTATAGCCACACCATATATCTAACAGGATATACAAAATATGAATCATCATGAGATAGTTGTGCAATGCCAAATCTAAATGCTAGTAAAGTATAAAGCATTTTGACAGCACAATTCCTCATAAAAACCTGTAATTGTCAGGATTCATGAAAAGTAATTTCTTGTATAATTCTACTCCTTCATCAAATCGGCCAAGCTTTTCAAGCAAAGAAACTTCCTGCTCCTTGAACGACAATTTATCAACCTACAGCAAAAAAAAAGTTAGCATATCTATCCTGGAAATGTTAATATATGGATGCACAAACTGCTATAAATATCACTCACAATTTTGGGATGTTTATTGCGTAACTCCTCAAGAGCCCTCTCTGTCAATCCACATTCTTCCAGTAACGAAATCTGAAAGCAAATATTAACTCAGCCCAAATGATTTAAGACATGGAAAGTAAAAAAATTGTGTGGATTGATCATAGCCAGTAATATTCTTTTTAACCAAAGAAACTAAAAGCAAGAACACGGACAAACTAGAAGCTCATAACCACATCAACGTAGTTCATTTATACCTCAACCGAAACCCAAATATTGTTTTCTAGGCTCATGAAGCTTGTTCAAGAATAAAACTACAGCAAGATAAGATATAATGCTGTATGAACAAGTAGGGGAAATACATCGACTGTATGAAAAATTAAAAAACCACAGCCACAAGTTTGTTGCCTACTTCATAAACTTTATCACGGTATGTGGTCCACAGCCAGACTTAAATCAGGAGCCACATTTTCCTAATTAATTATTTTACTTCTAAATGCATATGATGATGATGCATGATCAGTTTGTCAAAAATGCAGCGTTAAATCTGTCGAGGATGAAAACTATAATCAACTCTGGCAAATATTTCTGGAGAATAACTTGTAAAATGAGAACAAGATATAAAATACATTGGCCGCGGTATGAAATATTTAAGATTAGAAATACATATGTAAGGCAATTGAAATTCATTTCCTCAATGCATATAAACAAACATGACTGCATTCCAGCTTAGCAACATCTCCGCATGCAAATATACTTCAATTGAGCACCATCGAACGAAGAATTGGCAGTAAGAAACATTTCCTATTCAGATGACTATTACTATAAGGCACAATTATCGCTGGTGCCATCAGAGCATAATACCTTGTACAAAAGCATCTCTCCGTGCTCACAGGATTCATTATCCGGAGGATAGTCATCCTCAAGAGTCCCTTCATATGCTTCAAGGATATCAACTGCCTTTGATGCACTGCTAATAAGCAAGTAAAGGTATGAAATGAAGAGAGCAACCATGCAAGATTCAAAAAAAATTATGTTACTAGAGGACCAAATCAGCTTTTCTCGATCAACTTTTTTCTTTAATATATTCAGTTTTATCTGGAAGTATACCATCAGCAATTGTTCAATGACCTGCAGTCCACACTCATCATATGGAAAGGCTAAGAAGCCAAACAATATTATATGAACTTTGGCTGATTATCTCTAGGAAGTTATTGACGACTAAGCAGAAAAATAGGAGGCAACAGCCAAAGAACAGCACAAAACAGCAATAAACCAACAATAAAGAACTAACAATAAGAATGAAAGAACGTACTTTGAGTTCAAATGTTGGGAAACTGCAAATCCAATCCAATTCATGCGATGATTTGGTTTCAGGATAAGCAATTGTTGCCTTGTCTCAACGAAGCCTACTAAGTCGCGCATTTGAGCCTGTGAAACAATATTGAAACCAAAAAACAAAGATACACCATAAGCATCACATTATGATAATAAAATATTCAGGTATATCAAAATAAAGTATTTGGATATTTTTCTCACAACTCACTATTCAAGAAGTAAAATATGCAAAGTCATTCCTTACAACTTGACAAATTAAAAATCACAAGTGTCATTCATATTTCTGAGGATCAAAGTTAAACTCCACAATTCTCAGAGAACCGAGAAACACAAATTTTAAACGTGAATACACCAACAGAAAAAAAAAAGGAGGAAACCAGAAAGTTCTTAAGTGACAAACTGTTATCCAGGTTTAATTGGTCTGCACTGAAAAGGAAATTTTTTTCCATCCCAAACATGTGAACAAATGCATACCTGTAAAAGAGAAAGATCCCGCAGAATTTCAATATTATCAGGATCAATTTTTAGGGCATTCCGGTAACATTTAATTGCTTCCCTGTATTCTCTATCTGAACGATAAAGGAGACCATAGACATGCCAACAAACATGACTCTTAAGGTCATTCTGCATAAGTGATGAATCAAAGTTAAGGGCTCGCATTTACAGCCAAGCAAATAAATAACAAATCATGGAGAGGGGAAAACATCAGAGACCTTTAGACCCAGTCTAACAAGCTCATATGCTTCCGACTTTCGATCCATGCAATTCAAAGTCAGCCCTTTCATCGATAAGGTTTCTAGAGCCAAATAACAAAATGAAAATGTAAATGCTAGAGCAACATGAATTAAATGGAAAAAGAAATTGGCACCTATGCAGAAATCAAAAGTTCCCATTCTCCATATTGTCGCAACATAAATGAGCCATTTGTATTGCACGGGCTCAAGGATGAACTTATGGTAGTTTTCACTAAATTTATCTCCATAAACAGAGCAGAGATAACAATTTGAAAATGAAAATGGTAAGGAAAATGCCAGAGAAACATTAAACAAATGGAACAAGGAACTGGCACACACGTAAAACTTTAAAAGGTTCTATTCTCCACACCACACTGTTATAATATAAATGAGTCATTTATATTGCATAGGCAAAAGACTGACGTGTGGCAGTTCTAGCCACGTTTATCTCAATAAATTGATCAGGGAATAAAAATTTGTACTTGGTACATTAGTCAGAGATTCAGAACCCAAAGATACAGCATCTG
Source organism: Pinguicula primuliflora (assembly GCA_025802335.1). Classification (NCBI taxonomy): domain Eukaryota; kingdom Viridiplantae; phylum Streptophyta; class Magnoliopsida; order Lamiales; family Lentibulariaceae; genus Pinguicula; species Pinguicula primuliflora. The sequence continues at coordinate 325,699 of JAOYMZ010000002.1, forward strand.
CAATGGCAGTAAACTCAAAAGTAGCAATAGCAGCTGAGAAAAAATCTCCTAAAATTAAATTCAGGTCCACACAAACAAGGAGATAACACAGACGCGAACCAAACTCTCTACACTATTTGAAAAAATAAATGATGATAGCAGAAGCATGGGATTCAGTGGTTCACTTAACACACAGCAGTCTACAAATAAGTACAGAGGATTGACTTGGTGAAGAAAATTTATGGTTGCATTCTTAACAACGAATGACTCTAAATGCCCTATCAGTGAAATCATTTCCAGCAAATTTGAGGATATGTTGGTACACAGGAGCTATAGACTCCATATTCATATTGCCACAATGATCATGCCAGAACCACCAGGGCCTACTTTCTTTCACAATCTTTATTCGAGAAATAAGTAAACAGAGTTTAAAGCAGCTATATACCTCCATGATCAGGGAACTTCTTCAAAATTGAATCGGCCGCCTTTAATCCCTTCTTGTACTGTTTTGTTTCATAAGATTTCTGAAGATACAGAGTGAAAAATGTCTCAATGGTCGTGAGGATCATAGGTGAAAATACATCAAAATATGCATTTGCATATAGATGAGCACAATCAACGAGGACATTCGGATTAGTCTAGTATAGAATTGACAATCAAAAGAATAAAAATATTATTATAGAGAATAAAAAGTCTTGCACCAGAGACCAATGTCTGTTAAGTGCACAAATTGGCACATAAATAACTCGTGCGGGTGTACAGTTTAGAGCGATGCATATGTAGGGTACCCAGACACAACAACCTAAAGAAGTAGCAGGTGGCATTTATACATCAGGTAACTCTCTCCACTCTTCCATTCCTCGAATAAGTAAATTCCAATATCCATTCGGCATACTATAATAGACCAACCGATGGTGCAATTTTTCTTAAAGCATTCAATAGAATAAAGATTAAAAATTTCCTAGCTTACTCTAATCGAATGAGCTGTATTTTCATAATAGCTTTTAATCTCGACAAATTATATGTCAAATAAACAACTATTCCGCCATTTCCAGGAATAATTGTTTCTAAGCTGCGTAAAACAACCATGCATCCAGAAAAAAAAAAGTTTGAATGATTATGATGCCTAAATGCAACATAAGAGAGCATGAACTTCACCCTACAAGTCGTCCGGAAATTTTAACAAAAAAAAACATATAAAAAGCAACACTATATATAACATAACCAAAAATCAACCCAAAAATATCCTAGGGTTTAAACCTTCGACGGATTGCAATTAAAACTCATAAATCAAAATTCCTGGGGAAAAGACATAGCTGGAACATGAGAGAAAAACTAGGACAATTACAAAAAAAAAACTTACAACGATGAGCTTAAAGAGGTTAGCCTCCTTTGGAGGAAGCGAAGCGCCCATTTCAGCAGCTACAGTTAAGCTAAACCTATGGATTCAGGAATGTGAGATTAATCACCAAGGAGTTCCACAAGTAGCAGGGATAGCGCTAAAACGATAAGTGTGGCGAAAGAAAACAGTACTTCTAGTGAGGGGGGATGGCGTTTATCTGCTGCTATGTGCAACCCTACAACAATGGAAGAAGAGCTTACAAAAAACGAATAATTGGATTAAAAAAAGTGCATATTTTTTTAACAAAATAATGGTTGTATAATGTACTTAATTTTAATTTTGTATAAAAAAATTAATTAATTAAATTATATTTGCACATTCTAATCAATCTCGCATGAGAAATACTCTCTCTTGGACATCAGCATTTTCAAAATTGAAACCTGAAGCTCCTCAATAGCATAACTAGATTCGCTCTTAATATGACCCTGATCAAATGTTTAATGAAAGTCACTCAAAAACTCACAAAATGACTATTTGTGAGAGGTGGCAATAGTTTTAACAGAAAGCAAAGCATCGGTCCAACATTCTGCAACGCTGCAGGCAGAAGACATGATTGACAGCACGACAACATCGCATGATGTGGGTTTGAGGGGAGGGATAATGACTCTGGTGGACACAGTGTGGGTCATTCCCCATCTGGAAATCTTCTGGTACGTACCATGAACAAATTTTGTACGTTACGATGTGATAACCTAACCATGTCGGGTTATTACTTTGAGGTCCATGAAACTCACCTACTCAATCCTTTTTGGGTCCAAACGAAATTTTTAGTATGAATTTGAAGTTCTGATTGAATGTGTGTGATTATTTTTTTATCGTGAAACTCACTTTCTCTAGCCCCTCGAGTTTCCAATGAATTCCTTAATATGAATTTGAAGTTTTGAATGAATGTGCGAAGTGTGTTGACAATGAAACTTGCCTGACCCCATCGAGTTCAAACGAACTTACTCAACTTCGTCCAAATCCAAACGAATTCATCACTTACTCTATGAATTTGAAATTCTGATTGAATGAGTACAAAATGTCTTCATTATGAAACTCACCTACGTTACCCCCTAGTACAAATTTCATGTTTTGATTGAATGCGTGTGAATATTCAATCCCGTCGGGGTCCAAATAGATCCCTTAGCACAATTGTAAAGTTTTTTTTTTTGATAAATTTAATGGGTTTATTTGATTGTGTGAAAATTATACTCAAGTGCGCATAAGATTGATGAACCTAAACTGGTAGGCATTCCCTTTGGATGAATTTGATATACGAAGAGTACATGTCGGGTATCTTTCCATTGTCTTACGCAATTTAGAGCATGACAACTATGTATGTGGTCACGACCGACGGGGCTATACAAACTGTATTATTTGGGAAATTGGTACATTACGATAAGATAATCGAACCCCATTGAGTTATTTGTATGAGGCTCACCGTATGCAAAATTCACCTTTTTGACGTTGTCGGTGTCCGAACGAATCTCTGTATTTTGTTTGTAAGTAAAAATGTCAGCCACATATCAAGGTCCAAAACAACAGCTCCTTACCAGCCCAAATAATTTTTCGAGTGAATCTCTGTATAGATTAGAAGTTTTTTTGATTGAACGTGTGCAAAATGTTCGATGTGTGTAACAACAAGCATATGTGTCTTTTTTAGTTCTCGTATGTTGTGCACACTCGTGTTCTTTTTTAGTTCTAGTATGTTGTGCACACTCGTGTTCCAGATGTATATCTAACTAACTGCTATCTCATCTTAGTTACACGAAATGTTTCTGTCCTAACATTTAAAGTTTAAATCATGGATATTCTCGCTGCAGCCGTAACCGATTCAAATGTCGCCCTTATCGTCATCATTGTGAACTTATTATTATCTCATTCACCACCATTAATGTCATCTCATTCATCAACATTAATGTCATCGTACCCTTTACAACTGCCATATAATCTGGGGCTAAAAGAGATTGCATCCGGGAATTCTTGAATAAAGTCACTTAACTACAACTTAGAGAATTGTTTGCCACAAGCTTTTCTTTTTCCACTTCACCCCTTACTGAACTCAATTTTTGGAAACTTATAAAGTTATTTTGTCAATCAATGAACCTCTAAAGTCCTTTCAATTGTATTTGAATTAAATCCACGTATTGTGTATTGTGGACATTGCCTCATTTTTGGTCTCATGCATTTTTAATTTCCAATTTTCAAAAAATGACATTTGCCTTTGATGTTGTCAGCTCGTTGGGCCTATGCAACATTGCTTACCATATCCCTGGTGATTTTATATCCACTGCCGCACCTGACAACCTTGACATCGTGATTGTCGCACTTGACATTGTAACTACTGAACACCACATTTTCAGATGGCCTGAACTGATCATTATCGATAACCTTGAGGACACCAACGCAATGCACTTACGAAGTTTCTCTCAATGCACTTACGAAGATGATCATGAAGTTTGATTATCCTTTGTCAATGCTTGATCATGAACGCTTGAGGACTTTTGTGACCACTTTGAATTCATGCTTGAAGATGATGACTAGGAAAATAATCAAGAGCGATATTTTTGTATGGTACGAAAAAGAGGTCAATAATGGAGAAATTGAACAAAAATGAAGGTCAAGTTGTCATCACAACCGATATGTGAACTTCTAATTGGAACCAAAGATACATTGATCATCATTGCCAACTTCATTCATGATCATTGAACTTTGCATAACCATATTATAAGGTTTATTATTGCTACGCACTTATTCTTGCATTCTTTATCTTGGTGTTTGCCTACCTTATTTCTTGTGTTATTATACTGACATATTTGTCTATGTGTCTTGTCCACATACCGCCGAGGTTCTCCATGATGCCTTATTCAATTACTTGCCAGTATGGAACCTAGATACAAATTGTTTATAATTGCACAATTAATGATCGAATTCTGATTAGATGGGATGAAAGAATTGCATGCATACTCTATTTTTGCAAATGAAGTAATGTTTCATATTCGAGGTGGGACACATATCCTCAATTTGATTTGTGAATAAATGTCTACAAGTCAGTGATAAACTTACTGAATGGGGCACAACAATGTGCTTATTGGGTAAGCACACTCCAAAGATTGGAGTTGTTTGAGGAGACATATCACAAATTGAAGATTCAAATATATGAGCAGCTCTGACATGACTGTAGAACTCATTAGAATTCAGCCTATGTGGTGTTGAATTCTATTAGATATGAAACTCCAACATGATTGTACAACTCATTTAAATTCAACTTATTCCATGGTGACTATTGATAAGCCTTGATTTGATGCTATTTTAGTAACATTTATGCATTCATTTCTTTACAAATCTAGGCTTATATCACCAATTTTCCCTTGATTAATGCTTAATTTCATGATCTTGTGATTTATACAATTTTTGGAGCAAAGCAGCACAATTCTGCACATTTATGCAGCAAAAGCGTGCACACGCAGTGCAGAATTGTTCTAAGCAGTGTTCGAGAAAACGGCCGCCCAACTGCCTGGGCGGCTAACAACTCAAAACTGCACCGCATTGGGCTTGTGCGGGTTGAAAAGCATTCCACTAATAAAAATGCGGGCCTGACCACCAAAACGGCACAAAAACACTGTAAAGAGACCTTCAAACAGTGCTCACACCCAATTCCGGCCCCAAAAAAATTTGAACTTTATAAATACAGGTTGGGTTCTCGACCCAAACCGAAAACCCAACTGCCAGCATAGCCCAGGCTTTATCAGCCCGCTACCTGCGCTGCGTTTCAATCTTGCTCCCACCACCTCTATTTATAGAGGTTGGGCTTGGGAGAACAATTCTCCCAAACCAAACCTCTATAAATAGGCGTAGGTTGTTTTGAAGATTAAATAAAAAAAACTTTTTTTAATAAGTTTATAAAATAGATATTAAAAAGTATTGTTTTTATAAAATTAATATAAATTTTTTAAAAAAATATAATTTACAGTATTTCAAAAAAAAACAAAAAAAATGCAAAAAAATCCTTTTAGTGGCGCGGCCTGGGCGCTGGATGGTCCCAAAATGCCTTGGAGTCGTCCAACGCATTCTTGAACACTGGTTCTAAGGCATTAAGGTTCCTTCATTCATGTGCATTCCGTCCAGTTTGAAGGTCCAAAATGTATCTGGGCATGTGGGAAGGTCTCGTGTGCAACATGTATAAAATCAAGCCAACAATACAAGGAGGGGACCATCTATTATCTCGTATGTACCCCACTATTGAGGAATGAAGTTCAATACAAAGTTATGAATACAACAGTTTGAGGCAAAAATGAAGACAAAGGGTTGAGGGTGGTTGATCTCTCTTATCTCTTACTCAAATTAGGACCTAGAACTCTGTCTACCTACGTGTAAGCCATGTATGAGAGGCCATTGAATTCGTTCCTCTTTCCAACTCCATTAACGAGAGGAGCCCTCATCCAAATACTATCCCCATAAAAAAAGAGTGTGGTGGAGAATTATTCTGCACATTTATGCAGCAAAAGAGTGCACATGCGGTGCATAATTGTTCTAAGGCATGAAGGTGTCTTCATTCATGTGCATTCCATCCATTTTGAAGGTCCAAAATGTATCTAGGCATGTGAGAAGGTCTCGTGTGCAACAACATGTACAAAATCAAACCAACAATGCAAGGAGGGGACCATTTCTACAAATTTGGCAATGGAACAAAGTTGGTGCAAAAGTGCTCATACCAAATCAGGCAAAAACTGGAGAATGACTGTCAAGCCCTTGCAACCACCATATCTCTTCAATCAAGACGAGGGCTGAGCTGAAATTTCACCAAGAGCTAGGTCAAGAGGTCATCTACAACTTATGTGAGGAATGGAATGCTGAATCTGCCGCCAAACTGAGAGATAACAGAAAATGCCACATTTGATACTGATCAAAGTGCAATGATTGAACTGCCCCTTTCTCGGTGCATATCTCTCATTTGGCTGCTAGGATAAATCTACCCATTTACCATGAGATACCTAGGGCAACCCTCTTCGAGTCTTCTTCGGGAGTTAATGGCATTGGAGGCAAAAAGGGGGATAATTGAGGCCCAACAATACACACGGGTCCATCAGCAGCACAAAAGACACTATAGCCCCTAACTTGTGTTGCAGCTCAGCACACACTGTAAGGATCGATCTGCCATTGCACAAATACACTCTCCTTCACCTAGGGAGGGATTCATTCGATCAAGGGGGAGACCAGGGCAGCCAAGCTGAGGAGAATCAAGGAGAAACACCAGAAGTCTCTTGGAGTAGCAGAACCTGCCTTCATGTTGGATCATACTGTTTCTCTAGATTATATGGCTTTATATCTCGTTTCTTTTGTAATTTTTCTAGCTCATGCCTTAAGCATGAGCTAACTTTCTGAACTCAGGGCTCAGTTGAGCCCTCCTATAATGTAATCAACAGATTTATGCAATTTATGCTTGGATTATGGTTTATTCATGTTTGTTTAGTGACTGCTCATGAGAGATTTGCTTGCGCACAAGTAAATTGATCTTATTTAGAACTTGCACTTTATGAGACGATAGAATATTTAATGTATGGCACTCTAAACACACACATGACGAGCCCTTGGGGTAGAATACCCCTAATTTGTATGCCACAATAGGGACAGACAAGCAGGAATCTGGTTTGGGGTTATAGCTGAAATCTGTGCATCATTGTGTGTAGAGTGAGGCTCATAAGGCAAAACCCATGCACATATTTGGGTTGATCATCCTGTAACCCGATAGTGAGCATGTTTGACATGGGTACTGTGGTGAAAATCACTGCAATCCAAGTGTAGAAACATAGATTCTGTCTGATACATCCAAAGGAGGTCAATATGTTGTTGCCTTGAGTTATTTGATCATTTGCTTATTTGATTAGTATCTTGAATCCTGTTTTGAGCCTTTGTAGTGACAGCTTAGGTTTAATATCAGTTAGTTTAGCTTTGATCATTAATTTTAGGAGACAATCAATCCAATGTATGTTCGACTTTCATGTAATGGACCAAGTGAACTAAACAAGTTTGTTGCCTACTCTCTGTTGAAAAGACCCTTTCTCATGCATTGTATTATAACTTGATTGTGTATACTTGCACACCCTTGTAGATCATATCAACCATTGCTCTGGAGTACAAAACGGTATTTACCAGACTAGTTCACCATAATAAACAATTAATTGTGCGCCCATTGAGGAAGATTATACGAGATGTGTGAGAGTTTGAAAGTTTTTTAAGTTGCACCTAATATTTTCTCAAATACAAAATATCATATTCCAAACTTATTTTTCTATGACGGTTGAAATTCTTATTGCCTTAGAAATATACATCATTCAAAAACTATTTTCTCAAGTACAAAATATTATAAAAAAATTAGTAAATTAGTAAAATTTAATGTAAATAAAATTTCAGACTCATTTTGAAATTCTCATGAGTTTGTGTAGGAACTAGTTCAATTTAGACGCCAATAAAATATCATTTAAGGTTAGGATTAACTTTGTTACTCTTACCATCTATATTTATGTTTTAGTTTTTTTGAGTGGCGAAGCTAAACTCTAAACCAGAATCTTAGACCAGTTATTGAATAGTTTTGATACGAGAATTCCAAAAATGATTATAGATTTTTTTTCGGCAATACAAAATCCTTCGAAAATTGGACTTACCGAATTTTCAATAAGTTATATTCTTGTAAGCCTAGTCTCAACCATTGTTCCTTCCCAAACCTTGTATTATTCTGAATCAACTCCTTTCACCTTCTTCTGTAAGCTAGACACCAAACACTGCCGATACGACCGCATACTCTACCGGAAACTACCCTTATCTATGGTGATCCAATAACTGGATTTTCTAATTGTAAATTATGTGTTTGTTTTTCGTCACTTGGATGATGTACAAAATGATAGTAAAATGTCGGAAGACAATAATATGGTTAGACTAGTGGAGATCGAGAATAAAGGAAGAGCTCTGGTTTCTTGTAGACCGCTGAAGGCCGGGGGAGTTGTCCCAAAAGATTCCCCTATTCTCCTCCACTCCTCCGCTCCCCTCATCGCTTCCTTCACCACCACCGTCGCCAATTACTGTTGCCACTGCTTTAGAATTATCTCGCCACACTCTCAAGCAATTTATTGCCCTAATTGCTCCACTACCTCACTCTTTTGCACCCGGGAATGCCAAACTATTGCTCAATCATCTCCCCACTCCATTTGTCTGCCAAGAACTGGTCCGACTCCGAGCAACCGATTCGCCTTTGCGTCGCCTCCACGACAAGGTTCACGTGCAAGCGTGGTTTCTTGTTTTCGTGTATAATCTTGGTATGGTATCTCTTGAGAGTAGTGGATCAGGTTCCTCTTGTGGGCATTAACTAACACAAACCGTTTTGTAAGTTGTCGGCTTGTGTTAATGGAGGAATCGGTTGGTGAAAGTAAGAACAAATGGAAGACGGTGATTTTAAAGATTTTCCTTATTCACATCCCGACCTACAATTGTACAACCATGTGGCTATTTATAAAAAGTCGATTGGACAACCTAAGCTACAGTATAAACATAAGAATAACTACAACTATTTTGTAAATGGACATGGCCTTTACCCGTTGGGCTTGAGCCTGCATTCTCAATACGTGGCCCACAAGGTGGAACAAAGTGTGAGAGACCGAGTCCCATCTTTGATAATAAACTAGAGAATGCAGGCAATGGCAACGATTTTTTCAAGAGATTTGCCATGTGATCCGTCGTAGGAATGTAAAGATGATGCAAGAAGCCATCCCGGTAGTGATCTCGGACAAGGTGACAATCCATTTCGATGTGTTTATTCCTCTCATGAAACACTAGATTGCCAAAAATATGGCGAGCAACAGCATTGTCGTAATGTACAGGAATAGGGAGCTTTAATGGGACTTGCAATTCCTGCAAAATATAACTGATCTATTTTAGCTCTTAGGCAATAGAAGCAATGCTTTTATATTATACTTCGGCTGAGGAGTGGAGATAATGGACTGTTTCTTGGTTCTCCATGAATTGCTAGAAAAGTCAAGTTAGATGAAATACCTGGTAAGAGAACGACACGTGTCTTGACATGAGCCCCAGTTATTGTCTGTATAGGCTTTAAGGTGAAAATCAATGTCCTGGGGAAAGTATAGGCCGAGAGCTGAAGAGGTATTTGACCACACGAAGAGCTGCTTGATGATGAGATAGGCAAGGTACTTGCATAATTTGGCTCAGATGATGGAACAGATAGCTAAGGTGCGGCCGAGGAAAGCCCAGATACAATAGCATTCAATTATACTTTGATACACTTAGGGATATAATCCACAGTCCTGAGTTTCAATCCTTGCAGGAAAGGAGTAGGAGGGGCCTTGCTGTCTTTCAGGCCACAATCATCAATGATATCAGGGTTATATTTGTGATGAGTAACATACATGCCACGAAACGATAGATGTAACTCCAGGCCAGGATAATAACTAGTGAAACCCATGTCTTTGATACTAAGCTGATCATCCAAAAATTGCTTGACTGCTTGCACTTTATCAGGTGAATTGCCAGTTATGAGGACGTCGTCCACATAAAATAGAAGTGTTGTGACGAAACATCCATTATGTGCATCAAAAGGCAGTGTTCGTGGACTAACTATTTGAAACCATTAGCCAGAAGGTGTGCAATAAGTTCTTGATTCCATTGTTGAGAACTCTGCTTCAATCCATGGATGGAGCATTTCAACTTGCAGACTAGGCAAGAGGAGGAAGATCCATATATACTTTGTCATCAATCTTCCCGTGCAAGATGGTATTGATGTCAACTTGCAAAATAGGCCATTCGCGATGGACAACAACAACCAACAATATCTGAACTGAAGTGTTTCGTAACAGGAGAAAAACTTTTAGAATAGTGGGAAAACCCTTGGCGACCAGGCGTGCCTTGTTCATGGATATGGATTCATTAGGTTTATGTTTGAGCTTGTAAACCCACTTACAGACCATGATTTTTTGTCCGACCGAAAGAGTGTTTAGAGTCCATGTTTGATTTGATTCAAGGGCTGCAATTTTAGCCTACATAGATGGAATCCAGACATCATCTTTCACAACCTATTTATATGTTCATGGCTCCAAGATGGATGCAAGGGAGAGAAGACATGACATTGCAGGTGATACAAAAGCGGAATGATTCAAATAGGATGTGTCGTAGTCTTGAAGCCAAGACGATGCTTTTTTTATCCAAGTACTCCTACGCATCTCCAAAGAAGGTTGGGAATATGCCACATGGTCATCATTAATAGCTGGTTCAGGAGATGATGATTGTCCAGGTTCATAAGGGGCATTATTCTCAGAAAAGTTGAGAGTTGGAGGAATGATGAAAGGGTTTTGAAGGAGAGGAGTAAGTAAAGGAGTGGATGGCTCATGTGGTAGTAATGGAGGATTATGGAGTGGGAGTATAGGAACGGAGAGTGGAGATGGATCAGTGGTATCAGTGGAGTCAGAGAACTTGTGATGAAAAGGAAAAACATTTTCATAGAAAATAACATCACGAGAGCCATGATTTTATTATTCAATGTCATACACCTAGTAAGCCTTGCTAACTGCAGGATAGCCAACAAATATGCATTTGGAAGCATGGTTGTCCAATATAAGTTTGTGAGGGTGTATATTGCTGGTATAAAACAGAAAACTGAAAGTATGAATGGTGGTCAGATTAGGTTGTATCCCGAACAAAATTTCATGGGGACTTTTCCAAGTAGTTGTAGCGGAAGGAAATAGATTGATTAGAAAAGTAGATGTTAAAATTGTCTGCCCCCCAGAAGCATGAAGATAGGGTGCTATTGAAGAGAAGGGCTCGAGTTTTATCCAAAAGGTGACAGTGTTTTCTCTCCACCACACCATTTTGTTGCAGTTTAAGGGTTGCTCTTTTGGTCTACGATGCCAAGTGATGAAGTGAGTTTGAGGCAAGCTTGGGTGATGAATTCTTAACCAATATCTTATCAGAGAGATTTAATGATGGCACCAAACTGTGTTTTAACCATGTGAAAAAAAAATTCCAGCAAAGAGGTAACTTCATGCTTCCCTCCATTAGATAAACCCAGGTCCCATTGCCTACAAGGGTTAAGAGGAAAGTGGCACCAATGTGTGAGGGTACAGAGTATGACCCCAAAACATCACCATGCACGAGCTCAAATGGAGCATGCGTATGACAAACATATATAGAAAAGGAAAGTTGAGTCTTCTTAGCATGGTGGCAAGCATCGCATGGAAAGGAAGCATTAGAAATACCAGTACTAAGTTTGAGTTTAGACATCACAGAATTAGAGGCATGGCCTAACCTGGTATGCCACAAAATAACATCTTTCAAAATAGAGGAGTTACATGCAATGTTTTCAGAAGACAACAGAGGAGAGACAACAGGCAACAAAGATTTCTTTGATGAAGCTATATCTGCGACTGAACAGTCAAGGACATATAAACTGTGCGACTCTTTCCCTACTACTAAGACCATTTAGTGAGAAAGTCCTGCATAATACAGAAAGTATCGAAGAATGTGAAAAATATGTCAAATGACTTGCTGAGTTGGGAAACTAAAAGCAGGTTAAAACGGAATGTTGAAATGTGGAGTACGTTAAGCAAGATAAGATTTGGCATAAGTGTGCAACTACTAACATGGATCACAATGGCAAGTGTGCCATCAGCTTGTTTCGTCTAGATAAGTTTCGAAGCAGACCAATTGTACTAGAGTTTCAAGTCATGATACATGTGACTTGATTCTCCAGTATCGACAATCCAAGAATCATGATGGGTAAAAGAAGCAACAACAAGAGCTTTAAAATAAACATTACCAGTAAACTCAGCCTCATCCGGAAGAAATTGGATGGTAGGGCCATAATCTTTTTTCAATACTTCCTTCATAGCCTTCTCAACTTCTATACACACAAGATCTGTCGTGCTTAGTTCAAGAAGAGGAGAGTAGTCAAAATCCAGCGGTGTTTTTAGCTAAGATACATCATGAGCACTTGCACTACCTCGTTTCTGTTGCTCTCACAACCTGAAATCGTGATTGACTGAATGTCCCTGCAAGTTACAGTGGGTGAACGTCTTTAATTTGTAGTAGTCAAGAATGGTATGACCTATGCAACCAGAGTGCTCGTATTTTATCTCTGGTTTGCCTCTTCCAGGGTTAAATCTACTACCCCTTCCAACCATGAAGGCCCGTGATCCATATCTCATTCCCCCAAAAGAGCTTCCAGAACAATATGGCCAAGAAGATTTAGCAAATAGTGCAACATGCTCTCCACCATCCAAAATAGTAAAACATTGTTCTTTTTTCTTCTCAATGGTCAGAATTGTTGCAAATATTTTGTTCAGGGAAGGTAAGGGCTCAGTGGCCAAGATTTAGGACGAAATCTGTTCATATTCTGCATTCAGACCAAATGAAAATTTCATTGAACGGTCCTCATCGATCACAAACCCAAATCTACCACACTTGCATTAATTCAGCTCATCCCACAATCTTCAGCTTGCTATAATATATTGTCACTGAATCAGTTTCCTGCTGAATGGATGCGATGTCCCTACGGATTCTGAACACCATATGCATGTTAAACTCTCCAAACCATTCATGCAATTCAATCCAAAGGTCCCGAGCATAGGTAGTAACATACAGGAACCCTGCCAACACTTCTTTATCTATTGAATTTTGAATCCAACTAGCTATATTAGGTCAACGGACTTCCATTCGTGATATTCCTTGGAGGTCTTGTCCTTCGGAGGTCACATGTTTCATCGATCAAAATTAACTTTCGTTTCGCACCTAGGGCCATACGAATAGCCCTGTACCAGCTTTGATAATTCTTGGCATTAAGTTGGATAGTTACAAGACCCATACCTGGTTCGTCAGAGTCGTGACTTCACAAGGTACTCTTACTTGCAATACCAAGGAGGACGATGAATGTATCCTTTTGGATTTTTGCATCCTTGTCATTTAACTCCCCAGTTTTACCTTTAGTTTCAGTCATGCATGGTAGACAAGTCGAGAACAAACGATGGCTGAGGCACAAGGTTTGCTTGTTGAATAAACTTGTATTCATGATTCGAACAGAATCGGTTTGTGATTTCGTCAATTAGAGATTTGAATCAAGAATCCTAACTTAGCTCTTGATACCATCCAGAGAGTAGTGGATCGGGTTTTTCTTGTGGGCATTAACTACCACAGGCCATTTTGTAAGTTGTCGGCTTGCGTTAATTGAGGAATCGATTGATTTTTTTGGTTAGGTAATGTCAATTAGGGAATTTGAACTGGTGACTTGTGACTGCAATTGTCACTACCACTAGGTCAACCCCTCTTTGACAAGAAATCAGGTGGTGAGAGTAAGAACAGATGGAAGACGACGATTTGGAAGATTTTCCTTTTTTCCATTTTGGACCTACAATGTTAAACCATGTGGCTAAGGTATAGTATAAACATAAGAATAACTTCAACTATTCTGTACATGTACTAGGCCTTTATCTGTGGATCCTGAGCCTCCATTCTCAATGGTATCACCTTCACATTTTCAGGCTCTACTTTCACCGTTTGTTGGTGAGGAATCCATTTTCCTGCATTCATAGATTTGTTCTGTTTGCCCTTCTCCGAATCTTGGCAATGTCGAATTCTCTGTTGAGCTAACAGCTGCCCTTCTGGCTAAAGATGAGCTCAATGCATTTGGGTTGATGGAGCCTTTTGATCAAAACAAAGAGAGGTCTGTTAGAGCGTACGGGATCTATCATAAAGCATCATTCTTTAACCATGATTGCCTACCAAATGCTTGTAGATTTGACCATGTGGACTCTGTTTCTGAGTAATGTCGACATTGTTGTGAGGGTTATCCATGATCTGCCATCAGGGAGAGAGCTTAGCGTGAGTTATCTCCCCTTCAATCTCAAGTATTCAGATAGGCAACGGAGGCTGAAGGATGATTACGGCTTTACATGTAATTGTGATCGTTGCATAATGGAGGCGAATTGGTCCGATAATGACGGAGAAGGTGAGGTAGAAATGGACGAGGGGGGAAGATGAACTGAATGAGGATGGAGATGGTGGCATGAGAGATGATATAATAGACACAAGAAACTCTGTTAAGGAAGAAGAGACAGGTTGATGATATAGTAGATTGAATTATAGCATTCATATGAAGAGGAATACACCAGTGAATTAGTATTTATGTTGTTCCCAAAGGGTTGTACAACATTTAGCTAATCAAGCCTTCTCTCAGTGGCTACAGACCTTCAAAAGAATTGGAGAATGACAACCTGCAAAAAATGCTACTTTATCCTCATACATTTGTACAAGACCTCACCAAACTTCTGATACATGTGTTTCTTCAAGTACATTTTCTCCACCTTTTCTCTGCCTCTATTCCCCATTTCTCGCCTAGCGGATGGATTATCGAGTAAGAATTTAAGGTTTCTTGCAAGAACTATGGCACCCGGGCGCCCCAGTGGGTGGAGGAGACCTGTTATATTGTGTTCGACGATCTCTCTCGTACCTCCGGCATCTGTTCCGAGCACCTGCATCGTCAAAAAGATTTCATGATCACTTCAAGAAGAACGAAGATATCCAGATGCAGACAGAAATCAGGAATGATATCAAATCAATCCATGATGTAGGTAGGACAATGAAAAGATTCATGGTTTATCCATGATGTTTAATGTTGGATTCATGAGTAAGGCAGCAATGTAAGTAGTAGATGCCATACAGGAAGTCCAAATGCCATTGCTTCAATTGTGACTCTTCCAAATGTCTCTCCTAGACCCTGCAGGGGATGTAAATGCACTCGTGATTGCAGGAAAATAGAGTGCCTTGGCAAAAATGAAGGTGGTACCAAAGGAGTCTTACCTGAGAATTCATCACATAGACATCTGATGCGGCGTATAGTGAGGCGACACGAGTTGTTGCCGGAGTCCACAGCACAGACTTTGACACATTTGATCCTGCAGACAAAAGTGTAAGCAGCCTTCTTACATAAGCTACTTTATTACTTTTTGATCCCACTGAACCAATGAGAATCTTGAGATGCTTTTCGCTATTGCCATCGCTTTCAGATGAGAGTTTTCTGATGGCAGCTCGAGCGGAGACTTCAGAAATAACAGATAAAGTTGATCCATGATCCTGAAGAAGCGCTCTCGAATAATAATCATGTTCCATGAAGAGAGGATCATCTTTAGGATCCAGACCCTTTTTCTGCTGTGGGTCTTTCTCAATCATCAACCGAGCTGATTCAAGAAGCAACAACTGACCCTTCCCCGGGTTTATGCTACTCAAGGAGACAACAAGCATATCATCATCATTGAGTCCCATTTCTCTTCTCACAGCTGTTCTCAGTTCTCTTCTTTTCTCCAGCATAGTCTCTGTGGAGAATGAGGGAGTATTCAAAGAGCAGGAAATTCCAGATACAAAAGCGAGACCATCATTTACGGAGAGTGGAATGAGCGAAGGCTCAGAGTTCAAGTGGATCTTCTCCTCATCGCACCAGGTTAACCACTGTTTGGATTGTGATTCAGAGAGAAAAATCACTTTTTTTACTCTGTTGAGGACGAGCTTTGATCGATCGAAATATTCGCGTCTGTTCTCCATTATCCACCACATGATTTGGCTGGAACCGAGGACAGTGCGTGAAAGATATTGTTCTGAGAACAAATTCAAGAAACAACAAGGGTGAGTTTTAGATCTCCTATCATATGTTTTTGAACTTGAACAATGGTATCAGCAATGGCAGCATAGAAAAGGAAAAATGGTACCATTCTCTGCAACATATAGCTAATGCAAGTCAAAACAAAGATTTTAGCATTGAACAAAAAATGTAAACATCAATATTCTCACCAATCCAGGTTGAACAGACAGCTGAACCTGCAATAATGAGATTTGCTCTCATCGCCGTCTTGAAGCTTAGATCCGTTTTGTCCTCGAGAACTTTGATTTTTCTTCTGGCGAGTTCAGGCATCAAGCCACCCTTTTTGTTGAGGACTATAGCTGAAATTGTAGCGCCACAGCTCAAAAATTCTGAAGCCAGCTCCATCATGGCAAGTGGAGCTCCAGTCATGGACAATTCATGGAAGATCAACACAAACTTTCTAGACCAAACAAGACGAGCAAATGCACCCTTCCTATCACAGGTGCCAGACCGTGTCTCGGGGCTCCACCCAAGAATTGTATCCTCCAAAGAGCCAAATGGACCAACAAGAGATCCATAAGTTGTATTATCTGTAGGAATTTTTTCTTCTTGTATATCAACTCGAGTTTCTATATCTTGTATCACCTTCGGCTTGTCCCGGTTCTTTTTATTGGAGACACGCTTGCCTTTTTTCTTTCCTGGAATTTTTTTATTCCGTGATGGATCAATAGGATTCTTCGCGAGAGGAACATTCACACTCTCTATACCCTCCTTATTCTTTCCCTTTAGAACTGGAGTAGAATCCAGAGTAGCAATCAAGTTTCTTGAATTCTTCTTTCCCGGTACAGAACTCTTACCACGTGACTCACCTCCATAACCACCGCTGAAAAGATCTTCCTTATTATCTCCGTGTGCCCATCTCGACTGAAAGTAAAATCCAGCATAAGCCCACAGAGTGATCAGAAGTAACCAAAGGACAACACGGTTGCCGCCTCTGAACAAATAATAACTAATCCCGCCACTCTTGACCTCTTGTCTTGGAGTCCGTCCAGAGTTCAGTCTCCTAAAAGAAGGAGAAACCCTCGGTGATGATTTCCTCGATGAAGGTGACATCAAAGAACCTCCAGCAGGTCTCAATGGAGAGAGCCTGATTGCATCTCCTTCTTCCATGACAGAAATCCTCAAATAACTCCTCCTCAGCGGCTCTGACACGACATTCAAGAAAAGGGACCTCCTCTATGCAGGCGCCAAAACTTAATCGAGATCTAGTTTCTACACAATTTCCTCAATCCAGTATTATCCAATAGACACCAACAGAATCAGTATTTTGGTTGTCAAGATATCTAGCTGCAACGCGCAATGTCTGCTTGTTAAAGAATCAAGTTTCCACTAAAATCGAATGCCAAAGCAAGCCAAAGCAACGTCAATGTCGATAGAACACTGAGACAAAAAAAAACTCCTCATTAAATCCATCAAATTGTCAACCAAGAAAAGATAATCAAATCAAACAGCAGTCTGAGTGTAGAATAGTCACATTAACAAAATAGGAACAGTAACCAAGAGCTTCATCTAACACCCCACATAATAATCCCACACAACGAATACCCACCGACAGAGAGGAGTTCGGGGTCGTTCAAGCAGAAACTTCCGCGAACGCGTTCTTTTGGTGGAAGTTGCGAGTCAGAGCAAGGTATTGCTTACAAAGTCAAACCAGATCTCAAACAATATTTACCAGCAAAAGATTATCCAACACAACAAGAAACGTTCGTTCTCCAATGTGAGGAATCACAAGATGCAGATTCCTACTCCTGGATCCAACTGAGACTCACAGTTCGTTCTCTGTATTATTCCTCCAGCTGTCGCTCCTCCAACCGGACATGGAAGAATGGAGACAAAGGGAGAAAGTTCCGCAATGGTGAAATCCAGAGAGAAGAATTTCGCTGCGTAATGTTGGAGTTGGGGAAGTTGAGACTGAGGGAAAGATTAGAGAAGATGCTGCATATTAGTAGTAGTTAATTGCAAGAACATCCATGTATAAATTATGAGTTTTCTTGGCATCCATACCCAAATTATTATGATCACCGTATATACTTTTAATCGTTACTGTCGAATTTTTATTTGATAGTTGATAACAATTACATCATTAAAAATATTTTTAATCTCAAATCCTTATAAAAAATGTATCATATTAAAATACGACTAGATTAGAAATTTAGATGAATATGAACAAGGACAATAGTAATAGGAAGAAAATTTCCCAAAAATTACGTATTTTATATTCGAAAATACATAAAAATATTCTACTCATTAAAGAAACTACCAAAAAAAAACTCTAGTAATTCGGATTTGTTTGTAATTAACTCCTAATCATTTGAACCTCAAAGAGAAGGTAAAATGTCTTTGTTTGCTTAAAACATTTCTGGCAAATCCGAGACCCAGAGTAGCGGAAAATTAGATAAAAATAAACAAGTATATCCTCATTTATAACCGGTGTTTAAAAAGGCGGAAGGCGGAAGGCGAAGGCGGGGCGGCCGAGGGCCGCCCAGCGTCTCGGCTGCCTTGATGCCGTCCCAGCGCTTTGTCTAATTTATTTTATTTATTTTATTTTTTTGTGCGTAGTTTAGTTCCATTCAATTTTTTTTATATGTGAAGTCACAAACATAATTTCAAAGCCAAATATAATTCGAATTTTCTTCACACAATCAACCACAATACAAAAAATAAACAAGTTTACCCAAATATTTTTAGAGTTCAAATTTCAGATTGGCTATGGTGTTTCCAATTCCAATCAATGTGCGCAGACATTGGACCTTCTGTAATTCGTATATAAAGGCTTCACGTGAAATACAATTAAATGACATTTTATCATCATTCCATCAACTATACATTTTATCAAACACCTTGAAGGCATACACAATTACAAAAATAAATGACAAATAAATGAAGAAGAAAACTGTAAACTAATGCCTAACCATGATGTCTATGAACATTTACAGAATAATTGAGAACTCGAAACTCTCATTCGTCTTTTGAAAGTAAGAATTTGTTTGAGTAAGAAAAAAAGAACTAAGAAGAATGAAGAAGTCTGCGTTTTTTTTGAAGAAGTTGTAAATTTTTTCATCTTAAATTTTTATGGGCCAAATAAAATTAAAAATTTTGGGTATGTAATGCTGGGTCGCCCTGTCCAGTTATATGGCCGGGGCGGCCGCCTTGTCGGCCGGGGCGGCCGCCTTGTCGGCTGGGGCGGACAAGGCGGCCGCCAGAGCGGATGGGGCGGCCGACAAGGCACCTGGGCTGCCCTATCACTCCGAATCGGCCAAAGTCAGTGCGCCATCCATGTTTCGGCTCATGGTAAGATACTTCAGTGCACCAACAATTGAGCGGAAAAATGTGGCATTAGAGAGCAATGGAGCATCAGGATCAATAGTCATCTTCGTGCTCAAAGGTGTTTTTATTGGTTTGGATTCATGCATAAAATTTCAACAACATACTTGCTTTGATGAAGAAATAGTCCTTGAGACGTAGTACACACCTGCACTTCCAGAAAATAATGGAGAGGTCCAAGATCTTTCATTGCAAATGTCTGATGCAATGTTGTAATAAATTGATTAATGAGTGGCGAGTGGGAGCCAGTAATCATAATATCGTCTACATATAATAACAGGGCCACGGAAAGATCAGCATCATGATAAATGAATAGACTAGGATCAGCATCAGCCGTACTACACATGAATCCTGCGTTTAAAAGAAAGGAACTGAAGCGATCAAACTATTCCCTTGGAGCTTGTCGAAGGCCATATATTGCCTTTTTTAATCTACAAACATGTGTGAGATACGCCTTATCATAGAACCCAAGTGGTTGTTCCATATACACCTCTTCAGAGAGGGAGTCATGTAGAAATGCATTTTTAACATCTAACTGTCGAATTGGCCATCCTCTAACAGTAGCTAAGGAGAGAACAATGCGAATTGTGCCTGGTTTAATGACTAGTGAGTAGGTTTCATTGAAGTCGATACCTGGTTCTTGATTGTATCCTCTAGCAACCAGACGGGCCTTCAGATGATCTAGAGAGATAGAGGAGTTCAATTTCATTTTATAAACCCATTTCGACGTGATAACATTCATATGAGAGGAATGAGGAACAAGCTCCCAAGTCTGGTTCTGTATAAGAGCATTGTATTCGTCCTGCATAGCTGTGTGCCATCCTGGATGTTTTGGTTCTGTATATGACGAGTGGATCGAGGCTCACGCGAGATATCAGAGTAGTCGACCAAAAGAGCATATCTAGGATTGGGTTTGTGAATACCCGAACAGCTTCTTGTTGTCATGGAGTGAAGCCTTGGAGGAGGCAGTGGCTCCGCAGTAACAATGTCTGCCGAGGAAGTTTGAGACGTGTCAGGATCAGCGGATGCAGGGGAGACAAATTCAACTAATGGATTGTGATAAACATCAGTCAGTTGTGGAGCTGAATCATCAAGATTATCAGAGAGGATGTCCACTGCAAATGATGGCACAGTAACAACAGCAAGTTCATAATCTGCATGACTTGAGTAATAGCAGCAGGTTCATAATATGCATGAACTGGAGTGTGATTTGGATGGTTGTTATCAAGAGGAGGGATCACTGATGATTTCAGCAGAACTGGAGGGCACAAGTGCTTCTGCTGCAGGTACATAATCTGCATCAACTTGAGCATGATCTTGACGGTCAGCAGAACTAGAATGCACAAGTGCTAGTGCCAAGGGGGAGTCGTCAGACACACTGGTATCCTGAGTAAGAATTGGAACATCAAGTGGAACATAACAATCCGCATTGTGAACAGCCTGAGATGATTCAGCAGGGGCACGAGATATATCATCACAAGAGATTTCAAACTCCTTAAAGTGAGCCAAAGAGTACTGACCAGAAGAAGAGTTGGCAGTTTTGTAAGGAAATAGACTCTCATCAAATGCAACACGGTGAGAAATATAGAAGCAATTTTCAGAGGCAGAAAAGCACTTGTAACCTTTGTAGCAATCACTGTATCCCAGGAAGATACAAGGAATGGACTCGCTGTCAAATTTATTCTTCCGAGTATTCCATGTATAGGGGTAACATTTTGAGCCAAAAACTCTTAGACTGAGGTAGTCTGGTTACTTGCCAAAGAGTCTAAAGAAGGGTTAATCCCACTGTAAGTTAGCAAGAGACATTCTGTTCATCAGAAAGACTGCAATTGTGAAGGCCTCAACCCAGAAGTATTTAGGAATATTTGCGTGAATCATCATTGTAATAGCAAACTCTCTTATTGTACAATGTTGCCTCTCCACTGTACCATTTTGTTGTGGTGTATAGGGACTTGATATATGATGAACAATCCCAGAATTTTGAAAGTGTGACACAAGTGCAGAGTTGATAAATTCTCCGAGCCATGCTACGTCAACATAATGGGTTTCTCACATAATTATGTGAGAAACCCAAACCGGTACCCTATTGTTACATTTGTAGAGAAAAACGGCAGGATGAAACAAGATTTATATCAAATAGTTATAATTAATATTAATTGTTAAAACTAATAATAATTGGTTAAATTAATTGGGAAAATTAATATTACGGTGCTTCCGAAAACTTGAAATCCTAAATAATAAATCCAAATTCTATAAATCTGAAATGTTAAACTTATTTAGCGAAGACAATTAATATTACGGCGGCTTCGCCGTCGAAAAACTAAAGTCCTAAATAATAAACCCAAATTCTATAAACACGAAATGCTAAACTTTATTTAACAACAACAATTAATATTATGGCGGCTTCGCCGCCGAAATAAAAAATCGTATATGATGAACCCAAACTCTACAACCCGAAATGCTAAACTTTATTTTACGACTACAATTAATATTACGGCGGCTTCGCCACCGAAATACTAAAACCCTATACGATGAACCCAAATTCTAACAACCCGAAATGCTAAACTTTATTTTACGACAACAATTAATATTACGAATCTTCTATTTTTAATGTTTAAATTTAAAACTACCGTTAGGCCTAAATTAATATTGTTGTTCGTTCATTTTTTTGACAGACAAATTACTTTGTATTTAAAAATCAAAAGGAAAACTATACAGGTTTTACAGCTAAAAAAAACATTTCATTGGGATAGAATTTTACTACGACCCTGTATTTTCATTCTAATTGGGGTTGGAATATCACGGTTAAATAACATCCACTGTCGTTTAATTGGGATAGAATTTTGCTTGGATGTCGTTTTGGATTCTCACATAATTATGTGAGAATCCATTATGTCACCCTAGCAAAATTCAAATTCTCCTCCTCCATCAGTTTGGACAATTTTTATCTCGGCATCAAACTGCCTATTTACATAGGCTTCAAAACTGATAAACTGTGTATAGAAGTCTGATTTGTGTTTTAATGGAAACAACCAAATGAACTTTGTAAAATCATCAACGATTGCAACATAATAGTAGAGACCATGTCTGGATAAAGTGGGAGAAGGACCCCATAAATCAACATGAATTTTTTCAAAAGCTTTGACAGACCGAGAGTCAGAAGCAGCAAAAGAAAACTTTGACAGTTTTCCTAATTGATAGCTCACAAACAGAGAGTGAGCCTTATTTGTAGAGGTTTTGATGAGATCTTTATTGATAAGATGATCAACTGTTGCAAATTGAGGGTGACAAAGCCTCTGATACCAAACATCTCTCGAAGTTACCTGAAATCTTCTAGCAAAGAAGGCAAAGTGATTTCACGAGGTAGAGATTACCCCTCTAAAGCTCGTCAATAGATTCACTTTTGTTCCTTGCTCCTTAACGACAAAACCATCACGAGAAAATTCACAAACCGCATTAAAATCACTAGTTAGCTGCCCCATAGATAGCAAACTACGTTCAAGATCCGGTATCAACAACACATTCTTAAGTAGAAAAGGTTTACTTTCAGTTGGAATAATGGCATCTCCAGTATGATTAACTTGCAAAAACTTGCCATCACCGATCATAACATGATTAGTTCCACAATACGGTGTAAGATTAGAGAGAATACCTTCATTAGCCGTCATATGAGCCAAGGCCCCAGTGTCTGATGTCTATTCTTCAGGGCAAGTGAGAGTGTTGTCATTGGTGGCATTATAAGCTTGTGGTAAGTTTTCTGGGTGCACGAAGTATGACAGTATGACCGCCTTTCCGGCAGATTTGGCAGATATCTTGTGAGTTTCTGCCAGGATTAAAACCATGTTTGGGACTGTTTCCTGGAGTAACTCATTCTGGTTTGTGGGAATGAAGCCTCGTACTCGATACTGTTTTGTGGAGTTTCATTTCGATCCCCCTGAATAGGGAATCTTTTGTTTTTTAATGGACTTGTTAGGCTCCTTTGTATGTGAAAAAAAATAATAGAAAGAACACAGTAAACTAAAACATCGTTCGTATCGTCGACTAAATTTGTCAACGAAGCCATACAATGGAAGGTACAAACAAGAGAAGCGTATGTACAATCGGTACTTTTCCAAATTGGGACTTTAATGTCGTCCCCGTGCAATTAAATGGCTTCCCATTTTAACTCGACGGCACCTGAACATCCCGTCGTTGCCGTCGATCGAAACGGCTGACGTAAGTCAACCAAACGGCATCTCCCCTGCAAATATTGAATACCAAATTCGGTTTTTGGATCTATACATCGGGAAGTAATTCAACATGAATCATGTACTTCACGCCGTCGTTTGGACTGTAGCACTGTATTCATCGTGCGTCGAAGCTTCCGCTTCCTTGATTGAGCCTCCATTTGTGATTGGATCTCGATCAATTATGCGGGCAATCGACGGTGGCAAAACGGAAGAGCAAGATTATGCCTTAGAATTGAACGCCACGAATTTCGATGCAGTGCTAAAGGAAACTCCAGCTTCCCATTCAATTGTTGAATTCTACGCTCACTGGTCAGAAGTTTTTTTTTTTTTTTTTTTTTCTGTTTGAGTGT
Organism: Pinguicula primuliflora; assembly: GCA_025802335.1. NCBI lineage: Eukaryota > Viridiplantae > Streptophyta > Magnoliopsida > Lamiales > Lentibulariaceae > Pinguicula > Pinguicula primuliflora. The sequence goes on from JAOYMZ010000002.1 coordinate 349,654, forward strand.
TTTGCTTGAGGTTTTACCTCGCCATTTGATGATTCAATTGGTTAACCATTAGCTATATTCCTTTGCGAATTGCGGTGTCCTTCTGGTGGGATCCATGAAATCTGGTAGAACTTGACTTGTGATGAGAAAGTTAAATTTGGAATTGCCGTGAACAATTCTGTAGGAAGTGTGGTTAGCATAAATGTATTGACCGCAAATGGTTAAACCTATGCCAATAATGTGTATGGTTCGATTTATATGCATTCACATCAGTCACTTTATCCTAGTATCCTGCTTAATCTATTCTGTTTTGCAGGTGCCCTGCTTGCAGAAATTATAAGGTAATTGGAGTACCATCTTATAGTTCAGTTGTGTTCATACATAACAATTGTACAGTTTCTCTGAGCTTGCAATTTCGCAGCCACAATATGAGAAGGTTGCGAAACTTTTTAACGGTGGAGATGCTGTCCATCCAGGGATCATATTAATGGCTAGAGTAGATTGTGCCTCGAAGGTACTCTTAAATGTCCACAATTCATGAATAAGATATTTCCAGTTGACCATTGGGGTCAATCATCAATAGTTTTTTTTTTCTAATACTTTTTTTTTAATTTTTTTTTAGGTGGTACCAAGATTCGAACTCTTGACCTCACACAACCACCCACACTTACACACACTCACACCACTAGGCCAAGGTCATCTTGGTCACTCCTAAGAGAATGCGCAAAAAGTTTCAATTTTCTGTTAATCAATGGATAGCAATATCCTTTGGAAAAATAACTATTGGAAAAGAGGGTCCTCATGCATTGTTTCTACAAACAAGTGATGAGATCAAGTCCCAACAATTTCATTAGAAACCGAAGAAACCCATGTTTTCTCTTTCACATTGATGTTTCTATGTTCTCATTCTTAAAGGGGTTTTGGTGAGAGAAATTACTATAAGTAGCAGAAACATTGGATGTGTTTCCCAACTTATGGCCGCCTTTTCTCTTGTCTATACTTGCTTGACAGCACAGGTCAATACCGGTCTATGTGAGAAGTTTTCCATTGGGCACTACCCTATGCTTCTATGGGGCACGCCTTCTAAGTTTTCATATGGGAGTTGGAACCCGAAGCAAGACAAGAATGAAATACGCCTTATTGATGATGGACGGACAGCTGAGCGTTTGCTAAACTGGATTAATAAGCAAACTAACAGGTAACTGATTACCTATTAATTATTAGATAGGCTTGTTCCAATGTGGAAGAATCCATCACCAATATGCATTTCCTTTCAGTCCAATCCATACGCACATTCCTCTTTGATGTCTTTTTTGTCATCATGTTGGATGTTGTGGATCATGTAATACATGGGTTGAGTCCTTGTATTGTGAAAGGTGTTGGTGTCCATTCTTAAATGTAAATCCTTTTTTGTTGTTTATAACAAAAGGCACACTAACTCTATCAATATGCATATATAAACCTCTCTGGGTAATAATATGTATGTTAGGCGCATTAACTCTATCAATATGCCTTTCCCAAAAAAAAAAACTCTATCAATATGCATTTATTAACCCTACTCTGTACTATTTTGCAGCTCCTACGGTTTAGAGGATAAGAAATATGAGAAGGACCATCTTCATGCCAATATGTCAGATCCTGGACAGGTTTACTCGAGCAAATCCTGATTATTCGAATTAAAATTTTATTTCATATATGTTATGTACAGTACTATTCTGATTTGTGCTCCTTGGTGTATCGAGAAGATTGCACGTGCCATCTATGATGTTGAGGAGGCAACTTATACTGCCTTTGACATCATTTTAGCTCAGAAGGTAAATTATGCGTTTCAAGCTTCCTTTCTAATTTATATAGGCAGTACATCAATTTTTTGGTTACCATTTCACTGTCTTCTTTTGGATGATTCTCTGTAGATGATCAAATCAGAGACTCAGGCATCCCTTGTTAAGTTTCTTCAGCTTTTAGTGGTCCATCACCCATCTAGAAGGTTAGCATCAGCTCCCCACATCTCCCATGTGTTGTTTGTGTATGTGCTTCTCATTTTGGATTTGGAATTTTTTTAGGTGCAGGAAGGGAACCGCTGAAATACTTGTTGACTTTGATGATATTTCTCACAATAAGAAGGAAAGTGCTGGAACTAATGAGATAGGAACTTTCAGGAATTATAACATTTGTGGACAGGATGTACCTCGTGGATACTGGGTAAACTGCTATATTGCCATTTTTCGCTCATTCAAATTTACTCTGATATTTTTGCTGATGTTCGTCAATGTATATTATATGTTTTTTGCATCAGCTATCCTCACAATCTGGCATTGATTTTCTTTGTAGATGTTTTGTCGTGGCAGTAAAAAAGAAACCAGAGGCTTTAGGTGAGGCAGGACCCTTAATTCTTATGGTAATTTCTTTCAGGAAAATCAAGGGATATGACCGGAAAAGTTTTAAGTTGCAGTTATGCACCTACCTTTAATGCACCCAATTTTTGTAAATAACTGCTATTGTTATGTGATAGGCTCAATCTATAGGTCAGCTGTAGTAGATTCATGTATAACAGAGCTGCCTAAATCAATCCTATAGAACATCTTGTAACATCTGTCAATCATTCTTGTTACCGTCTTCACTGACACTTCCTTTTCTTTCTGCAGTTGTGGATTGTGGGTTTTATTGCACTCACTTTCTGTAAGAGTTGATGACGGAGAGAGCCACATGACTTTTACCACAATTTGTGATTTTATTCATAATTTCTTTATTTGTCAGGAGTGCAGACTACATTTTTACGATATGTGCTCCGGGTGAGCTTGGCACAAACTTCCTTCAAATATTTTTAAATGCTGCACCCTTTAACATTCAGTATTATACTTGCAGTGTTAATGGATTTGCTAAAAAAAACTTGCAGTGTTAATGACCCTTTCAAGAAAGCTCGTGATTTGGTCCTTTGGTTGTGGAATGCGCACAACCAAGTTAATGAAAGACTCATGAAGGAAGAGTCATCTCTTAAAACTGATGATCCTAAATTCCCAAAAGTCATATGGCCTCCTAGACAGCTTTGTCCTTCTTGCTATCTGAGCAAAGAACGAAAAGATGATGGTAGCAGCCATATCAATTGGGATCATGATGGGGTTTATAAGTTTTTGATTGGTCACTATGGCGACACGCTCGGATCTCTTTACAAAGATAAAGAGCTTATCGTAGATAAAAGAACTGATGGAGTGGTAGCCGAGGATATTGTGGTTTCAGGTTCAGCAAATGCAGTTGTGGTACCTGTGGGTGCTGCATTGGCTATTGCCATAGCAAGTTGTGCATTCGGAGCACTCGCATGCTACTGGCGCCAGCAGCAGAAGAACCGGAAGTATAAATACAATCTACACTCTATTAAAAATATATGAATCATCGAGGATAATTGCTCATTAGTTTCTTTGACGAAGTTATATAAGAACAGATTGGGGATAGGAAAAAGAAGAGTTACAACAAAAATGAAATATGGGAGAATCTTGATAGATGTTTGTAGTTTGTGGAGTTTTAGTATTTTTCATTTGATGTTTTACACAAATATTTCAGGCCAAGGAGAAGCTGGAACTGGTAGTGGTAGCATTTATACAGAATACCAGTTAGAGCTTACGGACAAGTGATTTTTGGGGGCCTTTTCACAAACAAGATGATGGATCTTTACAAGATCGATTCAAGATCTTCATCTTTAGCCTCTTTTTCTTAATTGTATTGTACATGCACTGGAATTGAATTGTACAACTGGAGTAACTTATACAGAGATTCTTGACCGTTTTCCCGTGTTATGTTCATCTGGTACAAGTTTCTGTTGCTTCATTTGACGGGAAAATAGTGAATTCCAGTAGTGAAACAAGATACCAATCTATCAAACAATATGCATTATGCTTTTTCTTTTATATTGCAGAGCTTCATAAACCAAACCCTGTACATTGTTCCCTATACATATATTTCAGAGGTATATATAAACAAAAACCAACCTCCAAATCTAAACTAGACTTGTTTTTTTCTTTTGGAACTTTTCATTCTCATCTGTGAGGGTGGAGGAGAATATAATTCTGATGCCACTTTCTTGTGGAATGCTTTAACAGCATTCTATTCTATGGCATACATGATAGTTCCCACAGAAACAAGACCCAGGATGATAAGAAGGCGCGAAACACCATCCGTCCCGGCTTTCTGCCTGGTTAATGTATGGCAATCACATGCTGCTGATGCAGAGTCAGTGAACTCGCTTCTTCAATGGATGTAGAGGTAGGTGGATTAGCCTGTCATATGATTCAGCCAGATGCATATGATGGAATCATGGTTTTTAGATGGCTGGGAATTCATGCTGAAAGATCAACTACTCATAAATGGTTAGTTATTCCTCACCTGTTGCAGTCGTCGCCTTAGAACAGAAGTCACTGCTTTCAGTATTATACACACAGGCAAGATAATCCCAGCAACTCTTAGAATCAACAACTGCAACCCAAATCAACAAACAAAATGTCTCAACTTTTGCCATGGTTTTTTTTTTGGTGAGTGAAATTTCTGCCAAGGCGTTGTATCTTACTTACCATCATCAATGGGAAAGAATAGTTCCCAGCTCGACTAACAATGACAGGGAGAGTGTGTCGTAAAATCAGGAGAATCATAAACTGGAAGAAAGAACAATGAAACAAATAGCTAAACGCCAAGAGCATGCAGCAGTCTTTAACTCTATAGTTGAAGCGAAGGGGTTTGGTTAGAGGTTTTACTATTGTGGCGACGGCACGACAGCAAACTATGCTTCGTGATGTAGAGATGGCATATTCATCATTATAGTGTGGTTCGAGAAAACTGGAATCAGTTGAAACCATTGCAATGATTCGACGGTTGTTCAAATCTCTTCTAGCAATGCGCCAGTTCCCCCTGTTGAGATGCAACAAATACAAAGATGAAAAGAATTCATAACGAGGAACTCCATTTCAGGAAGAGTCGGATGTGTAAGAAACTAGGACTACCTCAGGTTCATCGGAAGACGAAAAATCGGGGGCGGTGCCGTATATCCTGGCTTGAATTGCTGGAACAAACACGGACACACACATAAGGAGTGGATCACCAGAACTTAGGAGGCAATGATAGCTGCACCAAAATTGGTTTTCACACCGCCTGCGAAAAAAGTGGAGCATATAAGCTTACCTGATGGCAAATTTCACATGTTGTATCGCCCTTCTCGTTGCACCACCTTTGTATGCATTTCCTGTGAGCATACTGGAAATAAACCATACATTAGGTAGGCTTAAGATGACAACAAGTTCACCGGTGTCTGGAACCTTTTCATATAGAACCATATATTCTTGATCAACAAACAATAATGAAGATTTGAAATCCGTTCAAACAACCATTGAACACTTTTTAAGTCTCCTTGAACCAAAAAGAAACAAGAAAACTACCTTCAAGCTACCGGAGCAGGAGCATGGAGCCTCCATGTGTGAATCTACATCTTCATCCTGACATATCCTGCACTCAACTATCTTCCTTGGCGAGGAACAATTTTCAGGGTCTTCTTGAGGCAAAAACTCCACCATTGAGTCCTTGATCGCCACAGCTGCTTCCTGTTTTAGCAAGTTTCTACTATCGATTGCAGCCTCCAAAGTTGATTCAGTGAGCAAACGATCAACCAGTAAAACAAAGTGATCGCCCATCCTTTATGTAGAGTAGAACAAGAAACTTTTGTGCGACTAGTGCTGTACAGCATCAGAAACCAAACGTTATCATCGAAATATTGAAATTCCTGAGCTTGAGCATATAATAAATGCTTTCAGACAAATAGGATACATTCAAAATCTCATGAGTGTGTGCAATATAACTAAATAGCAGGTGCATCCCCTTTCACCCCCCAGCCTACAAACACACCCACAAAATCAGAAACTATAAAATACCCACCAAACGTGCTGCTATTCATGAAAGGACAAAACCATAAAGCAATGGAACACGGAGAAAAATACAAACAGAAGTTCGAAATTTCGGAGGCAGGAGAAACAGAATACTCGAAAACAAAAAGGCTAACTGTGGATTTCCCCTCTAATTACGTCATATATCTTCCCCTGACTCTTAATCAAGAATCTCAACCAAGTCAGAGAGAAGGAGAATTGCGCATGCCCAGATACCAAAAAAGTGATGTTTTCTTAAGAAAATTAATTGATATTTAAGATATTACCCCCAAAAAAACATTGCGCATTGAAGAAGAGAAGAGGTAAGACAACAACCATACAGAGAAAACTGACCATGCCCAGATAGGAAAAGGTCGATCTTTATCAGAAAAGGGTGTTTAATGCAATGAAAGATTGGATTAAAAGTAGCAGGAATTGAAGAGAATATACGTAGGAAAGAGAATAAAGAGACTTACGTTAAGGGGATCGAATCTCTGAAAGCTAAGAAATCTTTCCTTTCTTGCTAAAGCAAGAGATGGAGTGCTGGTTCTTTTATCGTCAGCCTCTGCAATTCAAAACACCCCAAAATAAAGTAACGATCTTCATTGAAATGCAATGGATGAACACAAGAATGTGTTTACGCCATTTTATATAACATACAGGCCAGCAGGCAGGCGGGTAGAGGAGGGAAGCCCTTTTGCATTTCAAGCGAAAGGAAAACACAGACGAAAAGTGAGATTCCTCGTTCCGGTGCTTGAGCCTTTGAAGCATGTCCCTACCATTTTATATCAAACCTGATGCATTTGCTAATTTAGTTTTTTAACAAATGCTAATTTAGTTTTTTAACAAATGCTAATTTAACATCTGTCCAATTATAACACAATCCAATCCTACTAAACTAATTTAGTTTTTTACTTACCAAAAAAACTAATTTAGTTTTCACTTTAAGATTAATTACAAGATTTTGGATGAGATAATTGTTGCGATAAATAGGTGGTGACTGGTGATAGAATCCAACGGCGAAGAGGCGATTGCTATCCCGTTCATTTTAATTGGAAAAAGGCCTTTATGAAACTATTTATAGTTTATTAATTAATAACTATGATATGAAATTTAAAGATTATATGATTTTTTATAGATAATTTCGTTAAGGGAATTTGAACTCGTGACTTGTATACAACCGTTACTCTCATAACTACTACGCCAACCACTCTTTGACAAAAAAATTTAAATTTCACACTCTTTAATATGAAATTTAAAGATTTAAAGATTATATGTTGCTTTATATAATCGGATCCAAGTAACTTATAATATGGAGTTACAGAGTTCCGTATCCTTAACTATCAACAAAAAAATATCGCTTTCTATAGTTTTTGTTTTTTTGGGATAGGTTTTCAATAGTTTTTATTGGGAATAAATTGGGGCTAATTGTCCAATTTGGTTAACAAGTTTGATGTAACGTTAATCTTATCCACCAACAAGGACATTTGTGTGCTCATTTTGATAGCTTGATATTAACCAGAAAAAAAAGAGAGATTAAATTAGATTTTCTCCTCTTATCCAAAAATGTATTTTCTGCAAGTTCATGATTTTTTAGGGACAATCAGTCTTTGAAATTATATTTCAACCGAGACCAATTAATAGATGAGATTCATATAAAATTCTCCTTTATATTTATGGAATAAAGCTTTTTAATTATTTTTTCCCCATGAATTTGGTGATAAACTGTTCCATTAATTTTTCCTTTGGAGTCGACATATTGGGTGATTAGATCTAATAATTAATCCCTCTTTTCTACAATAAATCTTGGGCTGTAGCTTTAGCTTATGCAAACTTCAAACTTCATTTAATGCAAGTTAAATTAGTGAATAAATAAAGTGGTGTGCACCCACAATATAACTTGTCAGATTAGTGTGTGTTTAGACGAGTTTGAGTCACTACTAAAATTATAGCAGTAGATATAAGGAGACTGTACATCTAACAAAACTCTATGAAGTATTACAATTTTTTCTTTTTATTTTTTATCGAAATTTATCTTTTATTAAATAAAAAATGGTGCAATGCACTAACTCGTGATCATTACAACAAAACGTTTTAGTATGGTACATCTTCATCTCTTTAAAACTTATATTCCACAAACATTTTGCAGGAAAATTGCTAATAAATGAAAGAGTATGACACCTCTTACCTCATTCACCCAAGTAATTGTCCTCGAAAAAAATTTAGTGGCTAATGATGGAGTATTTAGTGTAAGTATTGAAATCTTTTCATTATCCAATTTATCCCCAAAAATGTTTTCTATTAAAAAGAAGGAAAATGAGGTAAAAAAAAAAAATCAATCAAAATTCCTGAATTGGTGGATGCTCGATTTTCAAAAGCTACGAACTTGAAGTGGAGAATTAGCCCCAAAACTTTGACTTGATTTTATAGTTGTTTGGTTGGCGCACTTTTGAGCAGAGATTTTTGATGGTTTAGTTTGTTGTGACGAGATTAAGCTCTTGCCCCCATAGCTTCAAGCTTCCTCGTAGGTTGAGTTGGTGAACTTAATTAAATTAAGTACAATTTATTTTTCAACATACATAATAATTAGGGACAATTGAAATCAATGTTATATCAACTCTTTATTATTATTAATCAAGACAGCTTGGTCTTGTGGTAATCAAAGTGAACTTTGACTAAGAGGTCTCGAGTTCAAGTCCCAATAACAGATCAGTTGATGGTCTGTTCAGAATTCGTAAGAAAACACAGAAATACGAGCTGTCAGTGTGTGAACTCAGAAAGGAACCGTCTCTCAACACTCGAAATCGATGCAGTAATCAGTTCAAAAGAACAAGAATGTGACGAGGAGTCAAAATCTGGGCTCAAAATCAGGAAGAGGCTGAAGAATCGACCGAAAATCTCAAAAAAAGCGGCGAGTTTTCGAGAGAGAAAATATGGTTACAGCCGAAGAGTTACAAAAGTAACGAACAAATACAGGGCCGCAGGTGTATATATATCACAGACCACAAGTGAATTATGAAGACAGGCCGAAGATATTGAAATGTCCCAGTAGCAAATGAATGAAAATGGGCCAAGACAATTATCGGCTCAGAAATCAGGTGGGTAAGTATAAACTGAGGCCCACAGATCCGAATGAGGTCCAATAGCAATTGTCACGGCCCAATAACACAATTGAGCCCAGAAAATAACTCTCAAGCCCAAAATTACGTAGCAATGAACCAGAAGACCCGAAGATTGAGGTTGAATAAATAGTAATTCCGAGTATACGAATTTCATCCTACAAGTTATGAAAACATAACTCGGTTGACAATTCGATAAGTCATAATTAAGTCCGGAGACTTAGACTCGAGATGTTTTATATTATTCGGCTCTTATGTGTTTGAAGAACGTGCACAGGTAATTTAAACAAGTAAACAAACATAATACGGGTTAGGAAAAATACAGGTCATGTCCCAAAATCCTAACAATTGATTTTAGAAATAACAAGATAAAAGGAAAACATGTTTTTTTGCCCTTAAAAACTAATCTTTATTAAGTCTCGTTTACTGCAGATTTATGAACTCGCGTTTGATTCGAATTACGAGCATTAACAATATCAACATCTTATATTGTAAACGTATTTTATCGTTTGATTTTGATTACGATAGTTAAAGTCCCGTGTGTTTACTTTCAATTTGATTACTCACAACAGAACAGTTAAATGAACGTGTAATGATAAATTTGACATTCAAGTGTATTTGATCTTTAACACGCCATATCCATAGTTCGACAAATCATTTGTAAACAATCGGGATTTAAGCTTAAGAAACACAACACATAAAAATTTAGCAAATCCTGAATAGAATTCAACACTCGAATAAACATAATTCAATTGTTATATGCTCAAAAAAAGAACCACGATAACAACATTCAATTGTTACACTCGAAAAATTGAACCACAAGAATAGAATTCAATTGTTACACTCGAAATAACCACAAGATCCACATGATCCGCATGATCCACAAAATCTGAAGTCCATACATTCTGGTCAAGTCCTGCATTTCTACATATGTTGAACATGGAAGCGGTCATTTAATCCCTCTTATTCGTCCATTCGGGAGATGACTCTAAGGTCGTAATCCAATCCGGAGATTGGTCACCCTCTGTATCAGTAACAAGATCTGCCTCTTGTTCATCACTAACGGCCTCTAGAAGATCATAGGGGTAATTTTCCTTAAGAAAATTACGGAGCAGGGCACTAGCATAGATGACTTGGATCTGACACTCAATTCGGTAGTACGTAGGCGACCTCAAGACTCCTCATCGACGCTTTAAAATGTCAAACGTATGCTCAATTATATTTTGTACCTTAGAATGCTTCAAATTGAAGTATACTTTGGCATTCTGTGCAGCTCTATTCTCGATGGCCCATTCCCTCAGATGGTAGCGTGTACAGCGATACAGGACCAGAAAACCTTCACGGTTCATATATCCATTATCTATATGATAGTATGTACCTTGTAAACACACATACACTTAGTAATGGATTGAAAGAGGGATAGAGAAATGGAACTACATAAAAACTGGACATAAAATATACCTTGAAGTACACGCAGTCCATTCAGATATTGTAACACATCTTTTAAAACCCGTGCGTCAGCAACAGAACCCTCCCATCCTGTGAGGACGTAGACAAATCGACATTCTAGGTCACAGATACCTAGCACATTGACTGCAGTCTAACCTTTCCTCGTCCTGAATCGGGTTGTATTTTATTTGTAACATGAAAGGGTACATAAGTCCCGTCAAGTGCCCCCAAACACTCTGAAAGTTTTAAACATAAACATTAGTAAACGAACAATAGATTGTAACATGAACAACACAATATGTATACCTAAACGAATAGCATATTGCTACTGACTGGAAACATTCCCCATTGCTCACCAGTAGAATCCTCTGGTATTGGAACGAGTTTCTCTAATAGCTTTAGATTCACAACAACGTCTAATACTTCGTGAAATACTTTAAATATGGTACGGGTTGAATGAAGAAAGATAACAATTTTATCTTTTGCACTAACATATTTATCATCATCAATCATTTGACCAACACGAAGCATGGTGCAAAGATGATAGAATGTCACCTTAGTCATCCTAAGATTGTTGAAACAATCTATTTCATTTTTCACAACTAACTTGTTCAGATATTCAACTTGATTGGGTAGTCGTTGGATTAAGTCATACCTAATTTCATCAGGTCGGCACACTCGTGTCCAACGATGTGTGCCATCTTCGAGATCATCTAGATCATCAAGTGAATCTAATAAGACGAACATATTCAGAACATTGACAAGCTCCGGCTGACCTTCTAACATCTGAACATCAGAAAACACAATCTCGATAACACGAAGATAGATTCAAACACGCACAAACAAATGCGCACATTCGATTAACCACGAATTCCATACATAAACACAAGTCGCAAACCCGTAAACCCAGAATTTAGGGACATATAAACACAAGTCGCAAACCCATAAACCTAGAATTATGAACATCAACACATACAGGTTTACCCAGAATTCCACAAATCCGAACAATTCATCACGCAAACCCTAAAAAACATAAATTCGTAGACCCTAACAAAGAATGAATTATGCGGAACATACCTCGTAATCTCCGGGAATGGTGGATGTGCGAAGTCGCAAAAACTGGGGTTCGTAAGGAGGCAAAATCGGAGTCTTTGCGTTTGACGATTTGGGATTTATCAGATGTTCGATTTTGTATATATATTTGGGCACGATGTAATTGAAGTGTAGTGTTATTTTAATCTTTTGACAGTTGAGTCAAATTTTTAAGATGCCCAATCACAAGAAACATAGTGGATTCAGATAGCGCACCCAATCCAAATTTGGTCAAAA
>JAOYMZ010000002.1:361529-372912 GCA_025802335.1 Pinguicula primuliflora
TTAGGGAAAGTTGGGGCCAAATTTATAGAATAGGCACCGGTCTTCGGAAGACCGGTGCCTATAGATACCGGTCTTCAATTGACCGGTATGTTTCTTTCCCGCGTAATGATACATTCCGGTCATCGGAATGAGTGACCGTTCCCGCCAACGAATCCCTAATACTCACAACCAACAAGTATTAGGGATTGTTATGCCGCCAGTATTAGGGATTGTAATCCCTATGCTCAAGACTACATGCAGATGAGTGGCACAGGAGGTATTGTTATGGTGGTGACCGTTTCCGCCAATGAATCCACCGGTCTTCGGAAGACCGATATCTTCTTAATTACGTTGATTGACGATTTTAATTATTACCGGTCTTCCGAAGACCGGTTAAACCGATTACTCTCACCGGTCTTCAGACCGGTGACAAATTCAAAAATTAGCCAATGCTAATACATTAGTCATCCGACCATCCAGATTTAAAAACTAAAAATTCCTGGTCATTAGATCACCAAACGGAGTGTACAATTTTCGTGAAATGGAGCCAATGGAATTCACACATCCAAATCATTGAAAGAACTTGATGCTGCTATCGATTGTTCTTGGTTCCTCAGTTACAAAAGGTAATAGGCTATAAACGGCTATAAATTGGATCAGAATTTTTTCCTTCTCTTCCAAGTATGAAATCACCAGTACCCATATACAATCCCACTGCCCTTTTGATCATTGATCCAATGGGCGTAACTCAATAAATACCCAGAAGCTATATAATCATCGATAGCATCACCATCACCACCATAACAATACCTCCTGTGCCACTCATCTGAGGAGAAATTGATTGGTTTGAAGTAGCATCTGCAGGTGATAGGGCCGGGGAACTCACCGGAATCACGGTTTCCCCTTCAGACGCTTGTGCCGGAAGTAGCGGCGATGGTGCCGGAAGTGGCGCAGGCACCTCTGGATGACAAGTCGGTGGTGGTGGGTTGGGACGAGGAACACCTAAGCTTGTCATTACATCATCTATGCCATGGCATCTTATTGAGAACCCCTGAATACAGATATTAGGGCTTCTGATTCGAGCATTATTCAGGTAAAATTGTTCACCCCCATCATTGCTGATCTTCAGAGGAAACCCCCCAGTACCTGAAGTAGGAACGTAAGTACCCGTCGGCAGTAGCAATAGATGTTCCATGAGCATGGTCGTGGGAATCGAGTGGCCGAGCAAGAACTCAACGACGGAGGTGTTGGCCATTCCGGCCGCCGAGAGCGCACGGTCATCTGGCATGAAGAAAGTGGTATTTCCTTGTATCAGATCAGGAGGGGCCATGCTGATGAGCATCACAAATGTGAAATAATTGGCCCTCTGCATCTCTTGAATGGCTGTCGACAGGTCTTCACCGGCCGCCGCGGTAGCGGAGGAGATGAGAAGTGTGGATAGAACACTTAGCAGCAAAGGCATGACGATAGAAAACGAAATCAGCTAGAGAATGCGATTCCTGATTTGTGCAGATGATGGGGAATGAGCAGGAGTTAAATTGGTGAGTTTTCATGTGCTTTGTTTTGTATTGTTTTACGGGATTACATGAGCGAAACTGATGTTAGCTTGAGCATGCTATCTTGGTGGTGTAACAACTAATGCACATTCTTCTTGCATGAAGAAGAACAGATGAATTATATAATGTTCATGTGCCTTGCTTACTAGATAGATGCTTGCAGCCTTGTCACAACATAAGATAGAGAAGAGAACACATGCTATTGGTCACTTATAGCAACAACTTTGAACTTTGAAGTATAAAATCCACCTAGCTAGTAATGGACACCCGAAAACCGAAGGTTAGGTATCGAATAGATGAGTTATGTGCCGAATTCTAATCATAACCATCAGATTTAAGTGTTGGAATCACAATTTCGACGGTGATTAGAATTAGTCAAATAACTCATTTATTCGTCACCCAATCGACACCGTACATTACTCATGGACACCCCTCTTGTCCTAACTAACTGTCCATCATTATCAGTATGCACTGCAAACTGTATAATTTCAATGCATTCAAAAGTGTTTATGGGGCAAAAAAACATATGTTTGGTGGGAAAAAGTTGTAAATGTATTGCTGATTCTCTACTGGGGTGAAAAAAGAAATTCTTTAGACAACAGATTGATGAACCGATTTCCTGTTAGAAGTTCGAAGAGAGTAGGAAGAATGTATCTGATTTTTTTCTTCTTCTTCTTCTTCTGTTGTAATCAGGGGAACTGAAATGAACCGCCAATCTGGTTACTTCCTGCTGGTGGGTTTATTGCTACCCATAAGAGCGATATGATGATTGCAATAAGTCCCGACCAGACAAACACAATTGTAGGTGTTCTCCCTCTTCTGCCCATGAGCCCTTTGGCGAAGGGGTAGAGATGTGCAAGGACCCAAAAACTGAAGAACACTCCGCCCAGTAGGCGGCTCCATTGGGGTATAACACTGTAAACCGTCCGGCTCAGGCCAACTGCTATTGCAATCAAATTGACCATCATGATCACAATTGGAGGGATCATAAGGGATGACCATTTGACAATGTAGAGATCAGCAAACTCATCATCTTCATCGTCCCCTCCTGATTTCGATGTCAACGTGAAAGATATTTCGACTCCGGCAATGATTTTCAGTAGCCCCTGAAACACAGCAGCCAAGTGGGCGCTAGTACCTCCAATCAACCAAAATTGCTCATTTCTCCACCATTCCTCCAGCTCAATGCCAGACCACTTCACCTCAAGCACAGCCAGTGAGCACAGAGTTAAGGTAATGACGAGAAGGTAGACCAAGAAGGTGACATTCAGGGTCTGAACAATGAACTGGCCGGAGAAAAGTGAGAGAGCTGGAAGAAAGCAGTAAACAATCAGGAAAATTGAGGTAAATGGATAGATTCCAACGTTAAGATACGCGACCCTCTGCAAAACCTTCATTCTCGAGCTTGCCATTAAGGCATTGTTTCTGGAGAAGAATATCTCAACGGAACCTGTAGCCCAGCGAAGGACCTGGTGGAGCCTATCGGTGAGGTTGATAGGGGCAGTCCCACGGAATGCATCTCTTTTGGTCACGCAGTAAATGGATCTCCATCCCCTGTTGTGCATTCTATACCCTGTGACAACATCTTCCGTGACAGACCCATAGATCCAGCCAACACGATTACCCCATTCAGTCTTGTCCTCATACCAACAGGAAATGACACTGATTGCTTCTGCAACAGACGATGAATCAAGAAGGTCACGGGGTATGGTAAGCACACCCGGAAGTCGTCCATTCTTCACGGATGGATGATCAGCAAGAGGTCGCCCTTGAAACTCTGCTACCGGGATGGAATCGATAAGCAGATTCGAGTTTCCGAACATTTTTGGAGCAAGTGATAGATTCATCACTTCTTCATCGTCAGAGTCGGCCATTCTCAAGGCCATGTTCTCTTCTGTATTCTTCCCAATTTTAGCATTCTTCTTTGGGCGGCCAAAGCAGCAGCTGCAGAAGCCTGTACTATGTTCCTTGGACCGTGGTGGATCAAATCCGTAAAGGGCAATTCGCCTGAAGAGGCATCCCGTTCCAACATAAACTGGACCCTGTAGCCCATCTAGAGCACGCATGTTCCCATCAAAGAAGACTGTGTTTCTATTGGCATACCGATCAGATGGATCAATACCTTCAAATCTCTGTGGAAACTGAACATAGCAGATTCGGTCGCCGCCTCTGTCCATCATGAAACACATTCCTTCTCTCATAGCTTGGGAGTTATAGATGTAATGGTCACAGTCAAGGTTCAGGATGAAGGCACCATTAGACATGATTGCAGAAGATCGAACGAGAGCATTCATTGCTCCAGCTTTCTTGTTGTGATCATACCCAGGACGTTTTTCACGAGAAACGTAGACGAGCATGGGCAAACGAATATCAACTTCAGTGAAATCCATCACTCTAGGATCCTCAGATGTACCAGATAGTGGTTCATCACTGGGAGGCTTCAGCATCACCTGCGTCATGCATGATACGAGGGAGGGATGCGAGTCTTCTTACGCTTGTGGTAAAGAACAAATATTTAGAGAGGCAAAGGATTCACACGAAATACCTGTATTATTCCGGCATGATCACCCTTCGAATGCTCAGTAATAGGATTCAGCCAAGTTCCGGGCCAATGAGTTCCATCTGCCATCCAGGTACCTTTCTTCACCTTGATAGGCTCAATGGCCTCGTCTTCTTTTCTCTGTCTCTGTTCCTTCATGGCTTTAAGTTCCTCTGTGGCATTATAGGCATCAGACCGGCGCCTAATTGAGTCCGGAAGGCTATTAATCCGAACTTTAAACTCATCATACTCACGCTTTGCTCGTCGCCGATCTTTGACAAAGTCACTAAGGACCTTGTTCTTGTAAGGATCTTTTTTCAAATTGAAATATGATTCTGGATTTCTAGGTTCAATCCTGTGTTTACGACAGAAGGGGACCCATATATTTGCAAAACTTGCAGCTTCAGCCATTGCCTCAAAGGTTAAAAGCGCCCCTCCATCATCAGAGACATAGCAGGCAAGTTTTTCCACTGGATAATCTGCTGCCAGTATAGACAATATGGTGTTAGCTGTTACTAGGGGAGGCTCTTTTTCAGGATCTGCAGTAGATACGAAGACATCTACCCCAGGAAGATCAGACTTCCCCGTGGGATTGCTTGGAGAAGGTGTTTCAAATTTCTCTTTCAAAACATTAAGATCGGTAGATCGGTTGACGGGAGAGAGCTTTGGTAGTTGATCAAGGATCCAAGAGAATGTGAACCATATCTCACAAACTATAGACATCCCCCATAGCCATATGGCATCACGGTTAGGATGAGTAATTCTCCATTGCAAGAAGAGGCCGAGGACAACAACTCGGATTATAACTAATAGCCTGCAGACAGGAATTAAAGAGAGACCAGAAAGTCTTAGTTTCAAGGTTTGAGCAGCCGTTACTAGTGGAAGAGGGTCACTGTATAGTGTGCAGTGACCTTGTGGCACTGCGGGATTGGCCTGTCAGCGGGGCAAAAGTGTTAAATACCGGCCTACCTGCTGCACCAATCCTATCGTACCACTTAGACACTGTATATTATACAGTGCTCTTCTCCCTGTACGCCCCCCCGCTCCCGTTACTAGTACTGGAGCATGAGGATTTACCTGTACGGACTGATGATGGCAGCTGGAATCTTTAACTTTCGGGTGAGTGGTCTCCAAGGTTTGTTCATGAAGTCTGAAGGCTCAGAAATGTGATCATCCTTGTCGCTCCCAAATTCTTCCTCCTTTGGCCATATTGCATTGCCGTATCCATAGGTGGCCTTGGTTTCAAACAGCCAGCGATTATGATCAAAATCTCCGGTTTGACTCCTCATCAGAATGGATTTAGTTGACTTCATTAACGACAACCTCCTATCGGACTTCGACATTCCGGTTGGTGCCGGAAGCTGTGGCAAGGCACGCCACTTTTCTGTAACTTCATCCAGATCGGTATTGTTGTACTGATCCTTGCACCCGGGACAGATCCCTTCCCCTGTCTTCAGTACATCTATGTAACAATCCCTGCAGATTTTGAAGTCACAGTCGCATGGAAGAATGTCATTCCCCCTTTCATCACTCATCACATTGCCATCACAACCGGCAATTGCACAAGAAGATCCTTTGACACCAGCCATCTGGGGATGGTTCGTATCCGTATCAATCACCTTATCCATCAGATGAGCCCTCGTTATGCTGTTAAACCCGCCCGTGAAGAGCGAGCTGGACACATACTGCTCTTCAACCTTTTGGGAGACAGGATTACTTGGTTGGTTATCAGGGGTTGGGGGCATGTGAACCGTGTAGTTGTGAAAATCACTGCTGCTAAGTTCGCTATCCAGATCATCCCTCGAGTAGTTGATGTATCTTCCTGATGGTGTCCTCCGAGCAAATGTCACGTGTGGTTGTGGAGGCCGTGGAGGCCTACCATCCTGCAAATCCGGCAAATCGGATGCTGATGATAGGTTTGATCCGGTACCCTTGAATGATTTTGACGCCATTCTTGTAATAAGCAATGTACAGTTTGGATCCTACGAAGTTTACTGCAGAAAAAACGTAGAGAGAATTGCAAAGAGAAGAGGAACTTGAGATGGATAACGGATTACAACAATGCAGATCCAGGGAGGTTCACACTAGAGTCGATGACAGTTAAATGCCTTGAAAGCATTGAAGGAACTCAGTATCCAAAGCATTGATGAGATTTCAGAAATACAAGGAAGGAAATCTTACCCAAGATTTGGAAGCAATAATGGCGTCACAAGGTTTTAGCTAAAGACCGCAGGCGAAGAAGAAGAAGATGTAGAGATAACAAGTTTCACAGGTTAAATGCATGCACGATTGTGGGATTGAGAGATGAGCAGACAACAGTTGGTTTTTTTAATGTTCACCCTCTTTGACATGTATGGAAGCAAACTGGCTGACCTAGTGGAAGATTCTCGGACATTTTTGTAGTTGTAGCCTTCTTTTCATTCGTTTCCATGTGAATGCACCATTGCTATATCTTCATTATATTTAGCTTTTTGGTACTTATGGCAAAGAATAAACATTATTGGGATAAATAAAAACGTATGATTATGCGTATACGATATGGGTCAGAGATTTGTTTTTTAAATGGTCTGTGTGCCAGATTTCCATGTATATGCACTGAATCCGGTAGTTTTGTGTATTTTTTTAGTTTGGGTAAACAAGTTGATATGCAAAAAAAGCACAAGTAAAGTACAATAATACACTTGTCACTATATAATTGATTAATGAGATGACCCAAACCTAATGCCTATTTTGCGCGATGTATTTATAATTATAATTGTGCTTATATGCATCTTTTAAAAAAAATATTTTGCGTAATAAAAGTACTAGTATTTTTTCTTTTTTTGGAATCTCTCACTTCTTAAAAATAAGTACCTCATGAGATGTTTTTTTTTCATAACGTTTTTGTAATAATATTCAAATATAAATATTTTATGATCAAATTTATCTTAACCAATATATTTATTTTAATTAAATAGGTGAAAATTATTTTAGCAATCTAATGTTAAGTTTATTATATATAATTTAAAATAATATTTTAAACAATTGTTTTTAAGTATTTGCGTAAAACATCACATGTTCTAAAAATAAGAAGAAATATTAAAAAAATAGTAATACTTCTACACGAAACAGACTTTTAATACTCAATACTAATATACCATAAAATTCTTACGATATATCATTTGCCAGTAAATTGGTGTTAAAAGGACATTTTTGTATTTTTTTTAATTAGGTAAATTACAAAAAATTCAGATTAATATTTTTCATCGAAATAAAAAAATATATCACCAATTTGGAATTTTGTCAACTAATAAACATTACATTTTTACTCTCCATCTTAGTATTGAAAACAGCTGGGAAATGAAGAAGAAAGTGCAATATTGTCATGTGCAAATGAGAATATGGACGGCACGTTTGTTCATTCCTTCCTGTTGCCAATCTAACAACCAGACCACTTTCTTCCATGTACTATACTCACCGGCAAAATTCATTATCAAGGAAGATGCGTTAGGCAAGAAGATCCCAGCTGCTATTAACACATGGCCCATGACACAGATCAACCAGAAATGAATCTATATAATATATAGATACATCAAACGTTGGATATTCTAATGAGCAATACATTTGTAGTCTCCTTTACAGTAAATCTTTTGGTCCTGCGTAGAAGGTGAGGCGAAAGAATATGGAAAGAAGCAACGAAAGGAAAAATGCGGGGTGAAAATCCAAATAAGAAAATCTCATGAGTTCTGCATTCAAAATTTATGATACAGATCCAGTGTTGGTGTTATTCAGATGCCTGCAATCGCAAGTGCAGATGCTTCGAGATTCTTTGAGATCTTCGCAGATGAAGCTTTATGTTCACTAGTTTACCTGCAATGTGTTGTCATTGCATTGGGATAAGAAAGAGAGTTGATGTGCTGTAAACTTGCAAATCTAGTGTGTTGGAAGAACCAAGGAGAGTTCAGGAATAACAAAAGCGTGCAAGAATTAAACCAAGCTTAGAGAGGATACAAGAAGAATCGCATTAATAGAACATTGGGCATATAACTGATCATTGGAAATGTAATTCTCATACAATTGCTTGAAACTAAAATTCAAAAGATGAAGATAATGAGAATGAAAATTAGAGTGAAATACCATTCTCCATGCCAAGTCTTCGGGAACCAGTGGCTGTGCTGCTGGAAGGAAGTATAAAAAATGCCACGCATACTGAAAAAAGGAAACAATATTACCCACGTTTTGTATTGTACCATGTCACAAAATATAAAAAAAAAATGACGCAGAGAAAATATGTTTGCTATCAGCGGAGACCAACATGTAACCTAACAGAACTCATGATGCATTCAAACACTAGTCTAACTGTGTGAGATGGAGATGTAAATACCTTGCCTAAATACATTTGCTTCTCCCTAATTTGAGTAGGAAAAATGTTTCTCAAAAAGGATAAGAGCCATCCCGGCTGTACTGTACAGCATCACTTGTAGAAACGAATACAGCAATCTACATTAGAAAAGTGCCTCAGTTACGAAACAAAAAAACGATGCAGTCTTGAGTGAAAGCAAATATTGTCTTATTGACCAATTTTATCGAAAAGCATCTCCTAAATCTAGAAGGCAGGGCTCATCTTTGTAACTCCATATCTTGTCATCATGTGCAACATTCACAAATCTTTTACCATTCAAATTAAATACTTTTAGTGATGTGTGAAACCCCACAACATATCAATATATCTTACGATAATCAAGTGTTCATTCGAAAGGAAGCTCTAGTTCATCACTAACGATAACTGGGATGCACCCACTGACAATTGCATCAAACAACCTAGCGGATGAAGGGGTATCACCAGCAGGAATAGGCAAAAAATAGACCTGGTTAACAAAGACGAAAGCAGCTAGATCATAATTTCTTTCATCAGCCATAACTTCGATAAAGAGAAAAAAAAAAAGGAAATCAGTAAGACTTACTTGCGCATGCCAGTCTGAGCTGCAGCCTCTCCAGCTGTGCCCTCCTCCATGGACCATGGTCACCCACTCAGCTCCATTAAGTTCTGTCACAAGTTTAGAACGAATCTTTTCAACCTGGAAGAAAGAGAAAGGAAAATAGTTCGCATTTCTGGTTTAGTAAACCCTTCCAATGGCTTCCCAATCCTTCTCGGCAAAGTTCTGAAGAAGTGAAAGAAAATATGGCTCTCAACCTGTGGATTCAGTTACTTTAAAATTTCAACTTTTAATCTACAAAAAAAATCTTACGGCATTTCTTTTCAGCCTTCCACGAAAAAATAGCAACGTTGTCCGCTTCACATCTAGCAAGCATTTGGAATCACACACATCAACATTAGCGACATAGGGATGTATCAAGTCTTTCTCGAGGTAAACTTGCCCAGGCTTGTACCTACAAAACCAGTCAAATAGCAGTAGTTATTAGTACATACAGAATATCCTACTTTCATTGATAAAAGAAACTAAAGTAGATACTCGCCAATTACCATTTGAGTCTATATCTGGAAGTAGCCAAATTGCATTCTTCATAAACTTCAAATGACCAAGGATGATGAACTGGTACGATATGATCTCGCCCCTCAGACCGCTTCCAAGCTGGTTGATCCATGACCCACTTCAGAGTTTCCTATGTTAACAAAGACAGAACACTATAGATTTGATCCTAAACAATTACAGCAAAAAATAAATGAAGTTATATTGTTATTTGATGATCAGATTAGATAATGAGAAATATGCACAATATCATTTTTATGAGCTTTTATGTTATGATAAACATCAGAATTACAGCAAACCATCGAATCTTTCCGAAATGAAAATACAGCAAGTAGCTAGTGAACATACAAAGAATAAACTCGAGGGTAACGCACTCACACCCAATAAAGAGCCTTGCACTCCTGCTTTTCCATTAAGAAAAAGCTAATTGTAGTGAAGAACGGAATGTAGAATAAGTCGGCTTCTTCCTGTGTATAGACCCTCACAACATTCTTCAATACTCTCCTAGTCTCCGGCGATATCAAATCTGCCAATAACCAGTAATCAATCTAATGCTACAAATACCAGTTGAGTTTTTTTTAGGTAGGTAAGTTGTGATCCCAGTAAGACTAATCTAGGGGGCTGCACCCAGCTGCGGATTAGGCTTGGCCAAGCGCTTTTGCGGGGGCTTGAACTCGACACATCTTATTCAGGTCCTAATTAACAAATAACAGTAACCCATAAGATTCTTTTTAAAGTAAAGAAGCACATAAACTAAAGCAGGAAATAAAATCGACAAGTATATTTCGATCCGCACATGAAATGCAATGCTAATGCATATTTCGATCCGCACATGAAATGCAATGCTAATGCATGTTACAGATTAAAAGTAACCGGAATCGGATGCCCACTTGCTCGATTAGTCGGTGAACAGGGCTGCCATTGGAAGTGAGATTAGACGTCGCACTATAGGCATTACGAAAGAGGCAGAGCAAATCATAAGTGAATTTGGAAGGCATATTATAAACATAAACCCTAATTGGTGAAAAGAGTGAACTTCCATCCCCATAAAGGCGCTCCTCCTCTCCTATCGAAATCAAATCGTATAATGTCTTCATCTAGCTGGTTAGCATCGCCTCGCACTGAGTCGTCAGGATGCGTCGACTAAGAGTTGGAACTGGCTAGGAATTTCTCGAGCGCAGAAACGAAAGAATAGTCGACATTAAGATCTGGAACTACGTACGTGGCGGTTGAGAGAGTGCGGGAAGAAGAGTAAGAGAAGACGTAGAAGAGGAGATCGAGTAGAATTAAAGTTGTAAGGAGGAAATGAAACTTCTACATTTGATGGCGGCGTAGACGGAAGAGTAATGTTTTACGTTAACAATTTTTGTTTCTCTCTGTTGCACTGGCAGTGCCCGTGGCAAAAGTCACGGGTGTGTATATTTAAATTGTAAAGATGAGCATTTGTTAGATAGAAAATTATGTATGCTCAAGTCATTGACTTGTGTGTAAACGTAAAATTATTTGTGCCTACTATAAGATTATTACAGTGCATTACCTCGTATTCGTTGTCTTAGAAAACTGGGAAAAAAAACGTTCAACAACATAGACGATATTTGCCTAAATACGTGTAGACTGAGGAGGTTGATATCATCCTTTGTTGCAGTTATGTCCCGTAATTGGTTGTTCATTCAAAGCCCATTCATCACCTCTTTGTTGAGACACGTACACAATATGTTCCATCAACATAGCCCACCATTCATCCCCATCTTCTTCCTACAGTAAGAGAACACAATCAGAGGCAAAGTTAATCAGACTTGGTAGTTCGAATTCACGAATTATGGTACCAGCAAATTTAG
>JAOYMZ010000002.1:373012-394676 GCA_025802335.1 Pinguicula primuliflora
TTATCTGGTTTAGGGTAGACTCTACTGTAGGACCCTGATTAAGTTCAGAAGACCTTAAGTTAGACAAATTATGCTCTATTGTTTTATCAGTCTCTAAATCCTCTACCACTTCAGCTAAAACATTAAAAGGGTTAGAAGACTGGCCTGGGTCCATAGCCTTCTTGTCTTTTGGCAGCTCCGCTACTGGTTTTACCGTGTCTATCTGCTTCCCAATTTTTCTATATACTTTTTGGGCACCTTTGCCTGCCTAGGTCTAGTTTGATTGATTCCCTTTATGTGTGGACGCTACATTGTTTCCTTGCTTTGGATTGGCCTGAGAGCCTGAAGTCTTTTGATGTTTTTCTGCTTTATCTTCTTCGGCCAGCTCAGGATGCAAAATCCTACAAGTCTCTTCTTTGTGTCATTGTCGGTGACAGTGATTACAATAGATAGGCACTTTCTCATATATGACATGCTGCCAGAAGCTTGGCTAGTCTGATGGCAGAATCCAGATTCTTTTAATCAGAGGTTTGAGCAGGTCAATCCTATGCAGGAGCGGGCTTCACTTGGACGATTCAGAACCGCAATGGATTGATCTACTATCATGGGGGTACCAAGGTATCCCGAGATTTCATAGAGAAAGTCTGGTCTGAAATATCTGACCGGAAGATTCGGATAGGAAATTCATACTGGAGCATAGTGAGAGTCAGCATCCGCCCTAAAATCCGGTGACCATCTGAATATGCGCATTTCATACCCATTTATGGACCAGTTCTCCCTCAACCATAATTTGTGTCGGTCATCTTCATGCTCAAATCTTAGCGATACATGTTTTTGATCAATTAAGCCCGCGAAGAAGACCGATTTTAGACCCAGACCGGTGATAGCTTTCCGAATTGCAAGCATAGAAGGCCTAAGCAGGGGAAATTTAGCGATTAGGGCGTGCTCGAAGGGGGCATTAAGCGGCAGTGTCTCTTCGGCAGTCAGAAAAATAGCCGGTTCTCCCTTCCATGACCAGGGAGTGTCCCATTTCTGAATTTTGGTTTCTGACTCCGAGAACTGTTTAGGTTTCAAGAGCGATGCAAAGATTTTTTCTACACGGATGGAAGGATTATTTATAGCAAGTAATGAGAAGGCCTCACTTTCGGCAGCCGCCATTGCAGGCGCGCCTAGGCGGGGGGACGAAATGCTGGAAGAAACTGCCGTCTATCGTCGAGGATCTGGAGAATTCCGCCGACGGCGATAACAACAAGCATAAGAGTTCAAACGGTAATAATGTGTACGGAGAGAAAAATTAAGAGAGAGAAAAATTAAGTGAGAGTAAAAAATCAAAACGTGTGGGGTTGAGGGCTTCTATGCTTGTTATTTGATATCTTTTGCCTACCTTGAGGGGGAGTGTTGGTAGATTAATGAAGGATAATTAGGTCATTTCACAATATTATGTATATGTATCATATATTAGAATGAAATGCACACTTTTACCCCAAATTCTTCATCTTCATAAACCGTGTGGGGTCGGGTAGGGCTGTGTTAGAGCTCTGATGTGCAACTTCACAACTCTTTTTTCGACTATTTTCTCAATACCACATAAAAATAATAATAAAAAAAATTACACGACAAAATTTAAATATAGTATTAATGTGCATCCAAGAGCCCACCCCATTTTTATCATCATATTATTACAATATAATGACCTACCAAAGCAGCTCCATTATTTTTCATACATGTTTGTTCAATTGAAACCCTCACCTCCAAAACCCTGATTGATAGTCTTTCCCTGTGAATCAAACGAGCTCCTCACAATCTCCCCAACTCCAAGAAAGTCCCTTGTCAATCTCCCTTCTTCATCCAAGTTACTAAATCCCTGAGGATGATTGATACTGTTGCTATTGCTTTTCCCATTGAAGCCTCTGTACGGATCATCAAGCTCTTGTTGATGATCATGATGGGTTGTGTATGCTCCCGGCCCGAATACCGAAGATGAGCCGCCTCGCACAGCAATGGAATCCACCAGGTCCTGCAGATGGCTGTTGTTGCTATTATCATCAAAAATTCCAAAGTTGCTATGGCCGTCTTGCGTTGGCTTGCCGAATGGTTTCAGCATGGAGGAAGCACCGGCAGAGGCGCTGGAGGTGGAGCCATATTGGGCCGCTTTCTGGAGTAGCGCCGTGGCGGACATATGAGCGGAACTCGGGCTGTGGACGGTGTGTGGGCTGCTGCTGTACAGGGAAGGGATAGCCATGCTCATTAGGTGGCCTGATAAGAAAGGGTAAAAATGACAATAAGTGTTTTGATGGAGAAATAAACCACAAAATTTCTTTTTGAGATTACCAAATTTTTTACACCACATAAATACATACATCATCATTTACTGTTAAAAATTTTCATACGATCAGTTTTTGTGTGGTTATTATTTATTTTGTGTGCACAATTTTTATTATCAACTTTCGAAATTGATCGCATAATTGAAAATTTTATACATAGGAGATGAAAAGTCTTATGTTCCGATACGATTCCAATGACTTTATCGTCGTTCAATTTTGTTTCATATTTTCCCATTTGGTTAAGTAGTTCTAAATTGGGTTTTAGAAACTCGTCGCTGGGAAAGTGCCGGAATATGTGGATTTTCATCTCCTACATATAAAAAAATCTCTTGTGTATAAGCTTTCTAATTATGCGACCAATTTTTAAAACGGATGGTGCCACGTAAAAATTGTGCACATGAAAAAAATATTGATCACACGAAAACTGACTACAAAAAGGGCTTCTTACATTATATATATAGGTCCAGATCCTATGGACAGTTTTACTGTGGTCAGTTTTCCCCATCCGTGTACAATTTTTTCGTAGCACCATCCATTTTCGAAATTGGTCGCACAATTGGAAAGCTTATACATTGTTGATGAAAATCCCCATGCTTTGGTCCGGTTTCCGGCGATGCCTATTTAGGACTACTTAAATGTGAACTTAAATTAAACGGTGATAACGTTGTCGAAACTGGACCAAAGCATGTAGATTTTCATCTACAATATATAAGCTTTTCAATGGTGCGATCAATTTCGAAAACGGATGGTGCTACGAAAAATTGTTTACGTAAGGAAAAACTGACCACAATAAAATTGATGGATCTATCAAGTATATATATATATGTACTTTAATTTTAATACAAAAAAATTGTGATCTTTTGTATGTTACCTGGTGTGAAGATGTTGGCTTCCTCTCCACCACTGCCGGAGTGTTGTCCCATGCCATCCAAGTTTCCGGCCCCGGCCCCGTTTCCGGGGAAGAAGCTCAGGTTAAACAGTCCGCCGGCGGAAGATGAGGATGCACTGCCGTTTTCCATGTGCATCTGTGGGAGCTGCATCATCCCGTGTGGAGATTGTTGGCTTTCTTCATTGATCTGCTGCATCCGGGCGTGCAAGAACAGCGGCGGTTGAGGAGGCACCCCTCGGGCCTGCGGCCGCGGCCCAAATGCATGGCTCATGAGGTTGTCAAACTGTGGGCCGGGCCTGCTCCCCCCGCCATATCTCAGCATCATGTCATGAGTCTGGTTGATCCCCTCCGGCATCGCCGGCATCTGAGAGAGGCCTAGAATATGGCTGCCGATGCCGCCGCTGAACGACGGCGTAGTGAGATTCCTGGCGCTCTCCTGCGCCAGGGCATCACAGAAAGCACGGTGGGTGATGAAACTGTCGCGCCTTGTGAAATGAAAACCCTAAATAAAATCAATTCCCCCCTCACCAAAAAACATGCAGGAATTATAGAATTCAAGCAAAAATGCTACAATCATCGAAGGAATGCAAATGGGTATGAAATTCAGATCCAAAAACCATTTCCATCTGATTCCAAAGCTGTAAAGTTGCAAACAAAAACATGTAGAACATGGCGAGGACCGGTCCAAATAATTGAAGCGGTAGGGCAAAAAAAAGAAAAGAAAAGTATGTGTATATGATAAAAATCGAATCTTGGATCCTCAAAGCCAAGCATTATCACCAAAATGTATATCTGAAACCAGTACAGAGACAAGGCAGCTGATCCACACATGCATGTTTGTATACAGTAAGCAAGCCAAGACACTAGAGAACAAATATGCCATCTTGCAAAAAAAAAAAATCCTTTCTTATCAAAAAAACAAATTTAAAAAAAAATACTAAAGGACCATGTTGTTAGAAGAACAAGGAAACATGTAATGGATGGATGAATTGTCCCTCCAGGGACAAAATAAACCATCTTTAGGTAGTGGCACTTTCAAGGAGAGGATTCACGTGGAAACATTTTGTTGCAGGCAAAATTCCAAGGAACAAAACGAAGAGGTAAAAGAGAGAACAAAACCAGAACTAAAATCCAGAGATGTGTAAGAGACAGAAGAAGCACAAATTTCTAAGTCCGTGAGACCTAATGGAGAATCTAAGTATATGAATCGAATAGAAATATAAATCAAGTTATAAGAAAATGTGGTGATAACTTTGATCACCATTGACATCCTAATTTGACTCATACGCGCAATGGTACCTGGAAAATAGAGTTCCACAATCGCATCTGTACTCCCTCGTCCCGCATGTTTTGGAGTGAGCTTTCCAATCTGAATATACGGCATACTTCTTTGCGCATTTCTCGCACTTGTACTTTTTCTCCCCGTGTTTCCTCGAGTAGTGCTTCTTGATTCCGGTCAGATCTCCGAGTGCCCGGCTCGGATCGTGATGTACGCATGTTGGTTCCGGGCATAAGTACACCTTCCTCCTGACCTCCTTGGTGCCTTTCTGCCTGAGTTTCCATGGAAGATTGTGACCTCTCCTGTGGAGCTGTAGATTCTGTTCCCTTTGAAAACCTTTATTGCAGACCTCACAGATGAACCTGTTGGTAGCCATGAGGGTCTTTGGAGATAAGGCGATAACCTCAGCATCTGGATCTGTTCGTTCAAAGGAAAAAAAAACAGTCAGAAAAAGAGGAAGAGGAAGAGGAAGTTTGGAGTAGACTTTTGTCTGTTCTGTAAAGATTCCTACAACTTTTATGTGTAAAAAAGCAAAAGGAGATTTGGAAAGATCGAGTGAGAAAGAGAAGAGGGTTTTAAGGGGACTTGCTCGGATTGCCTGGCTGATTTCTTCTTCTTTTCGCCGGAGGAGGAGGCGGAGCGGCTTCCTGCGGCGGAGAGAGGTGATGATGATGGTGGTTCCCATTTTCGTCTCTCATTTGTAGAAATGATGAGGAAGAAGAAGCTGAAGCTGACATCTCAGAAAAATCTAGAATCATTCAAAAGAAAACACTCCAAATCGAGAATTCCCATTGCAGATTGAGCTCAATTCATCATCAATAATCTGCTCCTGCTGCCGCTGAACATACACAGATATATACATGTATACATATATATATATATAAATCGGCGGTGTGTATTAATCAAAATCAATCCACATCGCTGGATAAGAGGTAAGAGATGATCTGGTGATTGTGATGCTCTCCCTTTTTTCTTCTCTCTTTCAGTGAAATGATGGAGTCCGAAAAAAAAAAGATGCTTCGGAGGGGGTCTCTTGTATGTCTTGGTGGCGTCAAGAGGCACAAACCACAAACCAGACAGACCCCACAAACACGAGGGGAATTTGTGGGGTGAACTTAGTAAAATGACATTTTTAGGTATTTTCAAGCTACGAAATCAAAATTTATCATCATTTTTGAAATATTCATATTTAGATAATAACTAAAAAAAACGTTCGTACAAAACTAATAACCCAAAATAAATTGTACATTTCGATCATCAAAGCATGGTAGGAAAGCATGGTCCACCCAGTTCGTTCAGAATAGATTACTCTCCGTAAATCTTGATCATATTCAGCCCCGATATGAATTCGATCCTCCCTGAGTTTCCCTTTTTATATTACTTCTGTATTAGCAAGCATGGCTTGTCTCCCATGTAAGAAAAAAAAAGCCATGAGGATTTTGAATATGAGTTTAGAATATATATATATATATATTAAACTTGTCCATTGATTTTGGATCGGGATTACGTGTTGATAATAAAAAAAGGTTACTAATGAACCCGTAATGTACATACAAAATTCAACAAGTAATTAGTAATCGAATAAGGCCACAAAGACCTATAATCAATAACTAATGACAAAGTCTATAAGTTTAAGCACTATAGGGCTTGCCATCTTGACATGGTGTAAAGTACACTTATAACTTTAATGATTTTTCCCCCTGATACTCAATGTTATAATACTTGCTACAACAATGGAAATTGGGCTATACTAAGAGAAGGTTCTTGGGAAAACATTAGATACATCAAAGCTATAGTATGAAATTTTGGAAATGTTTCAGGTTTGAAGATAAACTTCTCAAAGAGTGGTCTGACATGCAGAAATATGTCTTAAACAGAAATTCTAGACATGGTTGGCTACCTAAAGTGATCGGTTTGTACACTCCCTATCGCATATCTTGGGAATGCCAGCAGGAGGGAACCAGAGATGAAGCAAAACATGGGAACCTATTATCAACAGATTCAGAAAAGTATATGAAAATGGAAAAATCAGACATTGTTTGTTGCAGGTTGTGGTGTGCTCATAAACTCAATTTTGTCTGCTCTTCCGTGCTACTACATTGCTTTCTACCATGCTCCTAGGAGTGTCCTCATAGAATTAAAAAAATAGAGAGAGAGATTCTTCTGAGGAGGGAAACAAGATGAAAGCAAAACACAATGGATTGCTGGAAAAAATCACTCAATCAAAAAATAGGAGGGGTCTTGGGGTGAAAAGTTTGCAACATTTCAATAAAGATATTATGGAGAAATGGGGAGGGAAAATATTGGAGCATGAAGATCATTTCTGGAAGCAGATACTGTGTTCTAAATATGGAGAAAAAGGAAAGCTAAAGATGGCCTGGGTAAGTGAGTTGATGAATGGTGGAGCGAGTGAGGGAAGTAGAGGACGTAGAAGGGAAAAAATCAAGTTCATACTGGTGGCTGGACCTACTAGAAGTCTTCCTCAGGTTATATCAAAGTCTAGAAAGAGAAATGCAAATCTAGACGAGTTTGGGGAGCGGGTTGAGGGTGAATGGAATTGGATATTAGGGCTTACAAGAACTTCAAAAATGCTGGAACACAAGCCTACAGCCGAGAGTTTTTTTAATTAAACTCGACAGTACGAGGCTACATGTTAATGATAAAAAGGCCATTAATAGACCCGCTATGTTCGTACAGGTGTAATAGTAATCAAATCTAGAGTTTAAGTAAGACATAAACTGCCTTATTGGGCTTACAAATATACAGGCCTTTCCAATAAATATAAACCTATTGTCCTAATGTTTGAGGTAAATGGGCCATGGTGTGTACCTGCAAATATGGGACAGTTGAACAGCATGTTTCATATAGCAGAGGTGTTGCAAAAAAACTCCCTGTTTCATATAGCAGAGGTGTTGCAGCATGTTGTTCTTACTTCTTTGTTTTTCTGCAGTGCTTTGATGTTTTTGAACTGTGATGATAGCATGTTTGTTCTATCTTGGATTCATTTCATTTTCCAAAAGTACATGTATGTCCTCAGGTAGATTGTTTAAATTGATGAGCATTCCTCTCCACAGCACCCCCGAGAGCTATCTTCTCAGCTACCCTATTTGCCTCTTTCCTACAGATAACAAGAGAGTTTATGAGTGTGAGTGTAATCTAGTTTCTGGTTAAGTTTACCCGACTCTCTATCACCCAGCGTTCAGATGTGCCTTCCATCGTACGGTCTAAGCATAGTTCTACTTGCATCACATCATAAGGGAAGGAGGGGAAAAGGGGTATGCTTCTGCATAGTATATCTACCTCAGCAGCTAGCAGGGAGTCGATGTCCTGTCTCCAACTTGATGCCATCATCAGCGCACCAGCAGAATCCTGAATTACCACACCGCCTCCTGCAATACCTGTAGTGATAGAGAAAATACCACTAATATTAGCTTCGAGTTTATCAGATGTTGGAGGGAACCATCTCCTGTTTGCTGGTACCAGCGGCACTGATTTCATGGTTAGTTCAACTCCCAGCAAGTTCAGTCTTGCATTTTTTGATCTGCTTCGTGGTTGGGCGTGTGACTTCAGCTTAGTTAATTGCTTCACCAATACTGTAACATCAGAAATCACTCTTATGACTGTGAATGCAACATTTTCAAATCTTGCCATGCACCTGTGTTTCCGAATTATCAAAAGAATGACATATTGAAATATTCTAACAATATATTTCAATGTCGCTTCCTTCAAACGTTCTCCATTGCTGCAAGCAAGTTTCCAACAAATGACTTGTATGTTGTATTCTAATAAGACTCCGTTCGGAGCTTATTTAGTGCTTCATTTTACCTTATTTTATGCCCTTAACACTCATATTATGGCCTAAAACATGTATATTTATTATAGGTCGAAGGAAGGAGACGCAAGATCACATTCTAAGCAACTCCATTCGATTTATGCACCACACGGATTGAATTGGGAACTGGGGTTATCCACCCTTGGAGGGACTAATCTGCACTTAAGCCTAATCCGTGAAGATGCAACAAAATAATCAAGGAGGAGAGGAGCTCGAGTCATCATCTCACCCTTCATCCTAACACTCGCGCCAAAACCACATTCGGGTGGGAAACTCAAGCATCACATCATGTTTGAATGAGGGGCAAGAAGGTCTTTACACTGCCTAATCATTCTTCCAACAAGGGTTAGGAGAAGGGATAGAGGGGGATTGGAAAAGGGCCACTTCGGGAATTCCTTTCGGCGACAGGGACTTTGGACATTTGTGGAGGTTAGATCAGAGCAACAGCAAGGCACACTCTCCATCGTCATCAGGTGAACTCTAATTCTCGTCTCTTGAGCCTGCATCATGACTTTGCATTCGATTATGAACATGTATTCGCGAGCTCATACCATGAGTATGAGCTAACTCTATTCGGCTCGAGGCTCGGTTGGGTCTTAATTATGTAGCACTCTTATGTATTTTGCATGTAATATAGGCCCTCGTTTGGTTCCATCTTCATATGATTGTGTTTGTCCGCATTGTGAATGAGGAAATCTTGCGTGTTCGGTCTCCATTGTTAATGCTTGCACCGATGGTTGTTCAAAGCATGGCTAATTGGGTGACAAAGTGAGCTAATGTGACTACCTCCCATTTGCATGTGTGGTTGACTTAACTTCGGCTAGATTGTTCGTGTACCTCATTTATCTTGATGACCTTGCCTCAATAATTCGATCACAAAGGCTTGGTTAGGCTTACAACACAAAAACATCTCAGTCTTAGGGGTCACTCTGAGTTTTGGATGCCACAATAGAGGTTGTTACACTCGTGAATGCAATATCACCTTTTTTAGAGGTTTAGAGTAACTATGAGTCTTGACCGTGAACAGTAGTTACACTTAAGCCCCGTGGTATGAAGGAACAAACAAACCTTAATGCATGTAAGAGATGGAGTGGTGCATGTTGTGGCAATATACCCTGCATAGAGCCTTTCTCCATCCATTATCTGTTTTACCCATCATCTCATCAGTCGGTTGTTTGCTTTTGTGTAGGCAAATGTTTGTTTGTGATTTCTACCAGCGGTTCTCAAGTTTAGATGTTAACTTAGTATCCTTTCACTGTTAGTTTGCAGTTTAATTAATCAATTCACGTTCGGTTACTCTGATTATGTCCAAACTAGACGTAATGAGGCCCTACTCCTTGTGGAGATGACCCTTGCTCACCCAATGTATTACTTGAGACAGTGTGCACTTGCATGCCCATCATATTCCCAGTATAAATTCAAAAAGAGACCATACTTCTACAACTAATTCACTTTCAGAAAATAAATGACTAAGTTATTCCTCTTGTTTATTTTAAGAACTGCAAGTGCACGCTGATGATAATTGGATTCCTTTGCATTTAAATGCTAGATATACTGCTACTATTTGATGTTGTAACCTCCAACTGTTAAAACTAATTTTTAGAGGGAGTGTCGGATCCTAGCAGTGTTTGAATTTAGTTTCTTGTGGGCGTTTGTGCCTAAAGAACTCCTAAGATGATCTTACAGTGAAAATCTCATTCAATTATGGTTCCCAGATGGGTAAATGTATGGTGTTTTCTATAGGATGCAGGATGATTTTAGTGACTAGGTCCAGCAGGTTAGGGTGAAGTTCCTCTAGGACTTGTCTATTCCAGACATTTCCAGTGGTCACTTGTGCAACAGTGATATCTAGAAACCTGGCTGTGATTGCATCTCCTAGGATGTTCCCCCTAACCATTTGTCCCACCAGAAACTAATATAGCATTGTCTTATTCTCCATCTAATGTTATGAGTCATTATACCTCTTACCGTGCTTAGACTTTTTCATATGTGTGAATCATAGGGGTTGATTAGGATGTTAGCAGTCAGATGTTGGTTGCAGTATTTTCCCCTCATGAACTGTGCCCAGAGAAAGGTTCCACCATAGTTTTCCACTAAAATAAGTGACCTGGTCCTTCAATTTTTGAAAACTTAGACCCCCTTCTGAGGTGGGCAGGCACAATGCATGTCAATTCTTCCAGTGTGTCTTATTCTTTCCCTCATGCCATCCCCATAAGAAGTCTGAGAATAATGCTTCAATTTTTTTATGGTGGATGCACAGGAGTCCAAAGACATCAACAGGTAAACTCGCATGCTATTCAAAACATGCCTCAGAAGTATGATCCGTGCTCCTAACGATAGAAGACTAGATTTTCAGCGTTCTAGTTTTTTGTATTTTGCTTATTAGGGAGGAAAAGAGAGCTTTTGTTTTTCTTCCTACATATAATGGGCATCCTAAGTATGTTGAAGGTAAACTGCCTTTCCGCATTCCTGTGATATTTCTGCCACTTGAATGATTCAGTTAGGAGCGTTGGGAGCCATGAAGAAAGAATATTTTTATATGTTGATTTTCTGTCCGGAGATGCTTTCATAATCTTTAATTGTTTCCATGATCTTTTTCAGTGGTTTCTTGTTACTTCTAGAAAAAAGGATCTGGCCATTAGCATACGATAAATGTGATAGGGTTTGAAAACCTTTCGGGACACTATAAGAAAGACTCAGGTCTTGTTCTATTTGTTGATTTAGTTTACTACTCATGAATTCTGTAGAGATCGTGAACAAGGCAGGTGATAGTGAATACTCAAATCTTTGTCGCTAGAGATTTGCTTTTGTTGGTAATCTATCTTACTTTAATTTCCATGTAAAGATAGATATGTATGCACAACCCATACATATCACTATCCGTTGTCAAAATTGGTTGCACCATTAGAAAGGTCATGCATAGGAGATCAAGGCCAAGGAGCTGGAAGCAGTTTGGCAGCAATACACACCAAAGAAAGTATCGGTGTTCCTATGGCGCCTATTCCAGGACAGATTACCAACGAAAGACAATCTTCAGAAAAGGAAGGCAATCCACATAGATGATCTGATTCTGTGTTTCTTCTGCAAGGTGAATAGGGAATCCAGCCAACATATATTCAGAAAATGTCCTTATACAAGGGAGATATGGCTGAATCTATCTCAGTGGCTAGACATGCCAAATAATCTCCAATAGATAATGTCCAAGGAAGAGTTCTCACAGCTCAAACCTGCAGGGATCAAATTATAGGCCTGGTTGTCCATATGGGCGGCCACAACTTACACTATGTGGAGAAAAAGAAATACCAAACATTTTGAGGGACTAGATTCACACCCGGATGCCATACCAAGCTTATGGTATGGCACTGGTACAAGGCTAAGGCGAAGGACTTCCCAAGGGCGCACTCCCTGGCACAATGGATGAACTATCCTATTCAAATCCTACGGGACATGTAAAATATCTATAATTAGATAAAGAAAGGGACCGTGTATAGATGTACATAACTATAAAAAATTTTAATAAAGTTTTTTGCATATAAAAAAAAGCCCCATGTTCCGGTTCGCTGAGAATTTCTAAAATCCTATTAAGTACTTACTGCTTAACCAAAGGGGAAAAGATTTTTGAAATTTTCAGCGATGCAGTAGTCAGGGCTGCACCGGAACATGGAGCTTTTGATTTCCTATGCATGGTTCTTCTAATGGTGCAACCAATTTGACAATGGGTAGTGGTATGTATGGGTTGTGCACAAATAGGTTGTGCATAGGAGTCTGATTCGTTCAATATATTTTTTGCTGACAAAAAATAATTGAAATTGAACCGATATAAAACTTATACATAGGAGAACAAAATTTTCTTATTTTGGCGTGGTTCCTGTGACGTTAGACCCTAATAAATTATTACTTAACTCAATGAGAAAATATAAAATAAAATTATTGCCGAGGAAGTAGCCGAAACCGCAACAAAGCATGAAACTTTTATCTCCTATGTATAAATTTTCCAATGATATGACCACTTGTGGTTGACGTAGCCAGAATTAAAGTATTGGATATAATTGGGATTAGATCATTTTGAATACTAGAATTTATGTATAGATATATAGGATGAACTTTATATGCACAACCCTTGAGTGAAAAAAAAACTTGATTGCTACCAACCATTTTCGAAATTGATCGCACGATTGGAAAGCTTATATATGGGAGATTAAAAGCATCATGTTCTGGCATGGATCGCACGATTGGAATACTTTTCACTTACTCATCTCCGTCGAAAGAAAAACGTTCCAAATTGAACAAGACATCTTCAACCTCGACTCGACTCGAATTGCCTTCAATATGTCGCGAGATACATCCTCACACATCCATACCCGTGGCCTCCCAGAGAGAGACAGGGGCTATGCATGATCTTGCAGGGGTTCCTATTAGTGGAGGGTTTATCATGAACATGATTGATGTTTGCAACAAACTTGATGACATGTTTTGCGAACTTCATTTGATCTATTAAAAAATGGATGATCTGATACTCAACATATCATATCAAAAGTGCGTCATATATATACCGATGTCATTACGCAACAAATATATGTAATGACATGGGACAAAAGAGTGTCAATAGTACATGATTCAGCAGTCGGAGTCACTATCCGAGGGAGAGGGGGATAAAACATATCAGTAACCACCTTCATCACTCCTGGGCCTGGCATCTGCATCTGAGGATGGAGACGACCCATAGCCGGAGGCTCCTCTAAGTAATGCAGATTGAGGTGGAGGTGATTGACGTGGAGGTGTTGGAGGAGATGGAGGTGACGACCCTTATAGAATGAGGTCCATTTCCCACCTCCTGCAACCCCGTAACACTTACACGTGTAAAGAACATATGGTCGCACGATACAGCACACCATTCCCCATACACACAGCAGTGGACCATTCTAAAACTGTTATACGTGTAAAGCATGTATGGTCGGGTGATGCACCACATCGGTGATAAGAACGAATGTACTATTCGAGGTGTGTGTGAGCGAGAATGGTAGTGCTAGACTCGACTCAAGACCCTTTGCACGAATTTGAACCGAACTACAGAAAATAAAAATTAATTTAAATAATATTCATATCAATCCTTTCATTTCACTTATATAAAAATAAGGTCAGCAGGTTATAAATTATCATAGTCAAAGACGCTGAAAATGGATATTTATATTCATGTCTTTTTCCTTCCAATGTTGGTTGCCCATTTAAGATTTGGGCCAAGAACATGGAGATTCTGCCCATGTCCTTTGCCTTCCAATGTCGGACTGCGTAGATATTCCCGATACTCAGGATGATGTGATGACAGCTTCAGTGAATAAGATCAGGAGAGCAAACACAGTTGGGGGAGTAATTGGTAGAAGACTGTTGGTTTGTCTTCCGGGATGAAGATAACTGCACAAAATAATATGGTGTGCCTCATTCTGGTGGGGACTGAATCAGAGAAGGAAGCGACATCGACAACCATGTTACAAATGAGGAGTAGGTTTCTTTCTTTCTTGTTGTTGTATTTATAGATCAAGGAATTTGCATTAACTGCATCGTTGCAGCTGTCTGTTCAGCATCACAATAGAATATGAAAAGACGCACTCTGTTATTGAAAAGATACAACACGCACAGATTCTTAAATGACTACACGCGTGGTCTATGAAAAATGTGTATTGGAAAACAAAATGCATTGGAAAACAAAATTACCATGGTTTAGGGCCTGACTAAGGTACTCAGGTTCAACACATATTGTCGCACAATGAAAATTCCTATAACTTAGGGCCCGACTGAGATATCATGGTTTACCACGTATATTCGCGCTCTTTCTGTTGTGAATAGAACAACGGATGTTGTACTTAATACAACTTAGTTGAAGCACGAATGGATCTTCTGGGTAAACCACGAATGAGTTGCGGTTGTTTTGACTGTAGTGTGCGTTCCGACATGCATATTCTGGATACTTAATTATGGCTAAACTCTAATTACTCTTCTTGTTACGCTAAGTGAGTATGAGTGGACAAACATTAGTGTCATTACATTAGTTTTTATCAGGTTCTCAGGCACTTGTATATTTTCAAGTAGATTGGAAATTCAGAAACTCATTACATTCCCTCGTAAGAGTTTCTTTGTCTTAGATAGGTGTTACACCTAATTAAAAGTGTGTAAAAGTGATGAATTATATATCACAATTACGAATTTAAGAGTAATTAATGGATTATGGTTGTTTGGTGTTATTATTTTAAGGTCCGATTGCGTTATTCAGGATTACCACGACGAGACGCGTTCTTGCTGAGTATTGTGTTTGGTTAATAGTTTAGGGCCCAACTGCGTTATCCAGATTTACCACGTATAGTCGCGCTCGTGCTGTCAGATGTGGATAGAACCATAGATTTTGTGTTTATATTACAGGATAGTTGGAGCACGAATGACTCTTCCGGAATAACCACAACGGGTTGCGGTCGCGATGATTTTTATATTTGTTGAATAGTTTAGGGTCTGATTGTGTTATCTGAGTTTATCACACATAGTCGCACTCCTACTTATTACAGTATAGTTGGAGCATGAATGTTTCTTACGGGATAACCAAGATATGTCTGGGTCTTGTCGATTGCTTTGTTTGTTCCGACTATACTAACCTCTTGTGATTGTTTAGTGTTATTTTTGTAGGATCCGACTGTGTTATCCGGGTTCACCACGTATATTCACGCTCTTACCATCAGACGTGAATAGAACCATGGATGTTATGCTTATTACAGGGTAGTTGAAGCACGAATAACAATTTCAGGATATTCACGACGGGTCACGATCTTGTCAATTGCTGTGTTTATTTAATAGCTCAGGGACCAACAGCATCTTTCGGGTTTACCATGTAGAGTCGCGCGGGTACCATAAGACGTGAATTGAAACACGGATGTCGTGCTTATTACAGGATAGTTAGAGCATGAATGCCTCTTCTGCGATAACCATGATAGGTCGCGGTCGTGTCGATTGCTTTGTTTATTCTGACTATGCTATAACAGGATATTTAAGTATGACAAAAATATATAACAAAACTCTAATCACCCAAACTGGTACTCCAAAAAAAATGCGACGCTAAGTTGAGCATGAATGGTGTTTCCGGGTAGTTGCATTTTTATCGACTATCGTGATTATTGTGTCTTGTCTAATTGTATGAAAATGCAGAACATGAAAAGATGCTATAGCTGTACTGTATTAACGCCGATCAATAATATGTTGTAAAATTGAAAAAAGCCCGAATGATGATTCCAGGTCCACCACGTATACTATAATTGATGACAATCTCATCCTCCTGAACCATTCTTCTTTTTTTGGGTAGGTCTCTTGAACTATTCTTCATCTTGTTGCTCTTGCTAGCTTGCAAAAATAAAAACATCGAATCGACAATGACACAGTGTCTTCCTCCCTCCGGGCACACCGACGTTGCATCTTTCCCTTCTCCCATGCATGCCGACATTGCTGCCTCGCCTACTGTTGCGCAAGCTAATGTGTCAGCCGCCCTTACTCCCGCGCACGTGGAAGCCGATGTCCCCACTCCATCTTCAGTTGTCATTTCCTTGGATGAAGACGATGAAAATGACGATGAGGAAGAGGATGACGACGAAGATGACGATTATGATAAAGATGACGACAACGAAGTTGACGAAGAGGATGCTGAGGAGGAGGACGACGAAAATGAGAACTCCGATGAAGGCGGTGAAGATGTTGATGAGCTACCCATAGAATACTCTGACTCGTCCAACGATTCATGGAGAGTGCGATCCCCGCACTCGCGAATTTCAAGAACAAGTCCGACACCATCACCACCTCTACACCGGATTTATGGATGAGTCCGGCCAGTGATGGTAGTCAATATTGGTAACAAATTTAAATATATTCAATTTGTGATTTATTTTGAAAGATGGAGGTTACTTTTACAATTCTTTATTTTTATAAGATTACTTTTTCAAAATAGATTTGTCATAAGGTTACTTTTGCGACTGACCCATTTTTTATGACATTATTATATTACTATATTAAATTATTGTGCTCATCGTTTAATTTCAAATTTTTTGTTGTTGTTGCGACATGAATTTATTTCGATTTTATCCAATCATCATATTCTTTAAAGGTTTTATCCTGATGATTCAAAAATGATTAACTTGATGAAATTAATATATTTAAATTTACTATTCTTTAAATTTGTGTTAGGTTATTTTTATTTATAATTATGTTGTCCTACAAGGTATCGATCAATGCACCTCCTAACGGCAAGATTTATATGCTCAACACTTGCGCTAGAAGGCAATCGATTTATAATGGTTATCTTTATTTCATTTTTTGATGCAAACCTCATCATTAATTCACTTCTAAGTAACATAACGAGAAAAAATTAAATATTGGATTGTGTTAACATTTTAATTTATTTTAAATATTGAATTTTGATATTCCGACATTTAATATTTGGTTTATATGTTTAATGATATTTTGTGCATACAATATCTCGGTTTGAATGTTATAAATTGATAATATAACTCGAAAAGTTAGTCAACCATTATTTATACTCTGAATTGGTTGATATGTACGGTGTCTATAGAGTGCATTTAACATAGAAATCCTAAAAGATGAAAAATAATTTAAAAAGTAGAATAAAAATAAAAATTATCTAATACGGACATCGCTGTCCGACCTTAAGGACTCCGTGTCCACATAAGGTAGTGTCCGCATAAGGCGGTGTCCGCCCCCGCCCGGATATGGACGTTGACAGTGCTAGTTGTCCAACCAACATGTGTGGATACTGCAAAAATGGTGGTGGACGGACAAAAATCCATTCACCCGACACCCTGGAAGTGGAGAATAAAGGGTCACAGAGCCAATTTATGATATACAATATTGTATTTCGATTCATATGTCAGCTATGTTTAGCAAATCTGACTGATAATGTGATTGATGACTGATAAGGTGACTGATGACTGATAAGGTGACTGGAGACTGATAAGGTGACTAGTGAGATGACTGTTAATGTGATCTGATAAGGTGACTGATTTGATTAGATTTATTTTACAAATTTACCTGATAAGGTGATTGATTTTTGGAAAATGACATAAATAATATTATTTTGTATTGTTATTATATTTTTTAATAATATTTAATATCACAATTATTATTAAATAAAAAATGTTTATAGATTTAATAATTCCAATGTATTATTTAAATAAATAGTTATTATTTTAAATATTAACAATAAAGTTTATAACAATGAAAATAATATTGCAAATTTTCATACATCCAAAATACTCAGTCAAATTTAGAACAATAAAGTCAAGGATAAAATTGGGATGAAAGACTTATAAGTCACCTTATTTTTTTAATCCGTCTAAAAAAAATGTCTTTTCAAATCACTCATCTTATAAGGCAGAAGGTGGAAGTTCACGTAACAGATTGATTTTGTCAAATTGACTTATAAGGTGACTGATAACGCGACGCTAAACACAGTCAAACCGATGGAATGATCATCAAAGCAAATTGGATTATTAGTATTAGAAAAGTTCTATGACTTTGGAAAGGATTTTTTGCATTATTTGAAATCAAAATGTAAGACCAATCTTATAATATTCGTGCCCAGATAATCTCTATATCGATCACATATTTTGATTTCGGTGGTCTACAGATATTGTTTTAGTTTGGATTATGATTTTGCACTTTAAACATCTAATTTCAAAGGGTAACTTTTTTAGCAGTGAAACCACCATAATCGAAATTCGTAATCAAATCTAGAGTCAATTCCGTACGAGAATTTCATAACTGGTCTTATAATTTAATTTTGGCAATAGAAAGTGACCGAAAATTTATTTCTTGCAAATTTTGTCCGGTATAGATTTTCGCTTAGTATTAGCGGCATATGGTGATGCTTAATAATTTCAAAAAAAAAAAATACAAGTGAGTAAAATAATCATTCATGAATAATGATAACCGATCATTATTTTTGGTGTATAATTTGAATTAAAATCCGGACTAGCGCTTTAATATTGAATCTATTCTATAAACGAGACTCGTATGATATAAAAATGAATACGAAATCGAAATGAAAAATGCAAACCAATGTGTATACTAATTTGTTGAAATACCGCTTCATTTTGGAAAATGGCATAAACATTATGAAGTCGAACTGCTAATTTTGAATGCTCTCCATCACTACAACAATATATGTACGAATATCTTTTTTCAAACAATATTTAACTTTTAATAATTTTTTTCTAGTCCAAAATGACTTAGGGCCAGATTAATTAGATATTTTCAGAATAATGCATCATGGTCGTCACGTTTTTAATCTGACGATAAAACATATCATTAGATTAATAAAATTTAATAAATTATATAGTTTTTTTTTATCTTGGCCGTTGGATTAAAAAACCGACCATCATGATTAACTATTATGAACATATCTAATTAATCGAATCCTAAGTCAGGATAAAAAAAAACTTAACTTTCAATGAATTAAAAACGATGGAATGCAATGCACCTATATTATGTCCCAAAGGCTTTCTCGACCGGAGCCCCGTTGAATGGGGCCCATGGTAGGAGGTGGTCTCCTCTATTAGATTTGGATATTTTATCCACTGGATGACAAACCTACCGTCCTCAATTCTTCTTTAGGAGTCACAACCGAAGAATTTGAATGAAATTTAGAAGAAAAAAAACGTGGAATTTAGTCTTAGCTTAGCTGTCAAGATTCACGGGATGTTAAGAATGCTAATGTTTGTCCCAAGCTTAGACACATAGAATCATCTTCTCTTAATGTTGACGAGTTTTTTTTTTAAAGAGATATAATAAGCAACAAAAAAATTCATACTAGTTTTTTTTGGACGAGTCCATGTCCAGAAATCATATCGGTTCTAGAGTGCCGAGAAATTTTATGGTATATAACGTTATATCCAAATTAATGATATTTGGTTCAGAATTGTAATCGTGATCGTTGATTCACAATACTTGAATGACTAAGATTAGAATTCTAAACCTAATATCATTAATCTTGATGTAAGATTCTGAACCTGAAAATTGGTGCAATAGTGCCTGTCACATCTTTAATCTATGTCGGTTTTAATTCAGGCAATTTCATTTCCCTTTAAAAGACTGATTTAACCGTTCAAAAAATTGATCATAAGTTAAAACGACTATAAATTCTGTACCGATTATGGGGTCATCACGAGATGGACACTCTGAAATCGGTTTGACTTCCGACCATCTATACCATTTAAATGGAACTCATCGAATGTGCTTTGCTCTCTTATGTATACAAACTATCCATTTATATTTTCAATTTGGTCAGTGTACCATTACAATTAGCAATTACCCAGAATTATGCTTTTTTTGGAGCATGAAGTGTCAAAGAGCATGAAGTTATTCATACATGCCATGGTCCCAATGCCGTTATATTTGTTTTAAAACCGTTGGAAATGTGGTTCGAATTAAAGATTTCTGTTGTGTGCTTGTGTCCGTTTTTTTGTCTTGTGGATCAACTATCAACTACCCTTTAGGTGGGGAGAGTAAGAACCCATTTAGTTCGCAAGAAGCAAACACCATGAATGGTATTGCATCATCATGAATGGAGAATGTAATAGACTTATCGAATTCTCTTTTCAAACTGTTTCGTGGACGCGCACACTGTCTTGAAAGCGATTTCGGCACAACCGTAATACAGATCGTAAAATGTCGGTTGCTCCCGAAGGTTCACACAGCCACTTCCGAACACGTGCACTCGTGGTCAGAAGTTGGAGAAAACACCGTAACCCTTTGCTCAAAGTTGAACCCGTGGGGAAAAGAATGTATTTCGTGTGTTGGCACAAATCTCGCCTG
The DNA here is from genome assembly GCA_025802335.1 of Pinguicula primuliflora. Lineage (NCBI taxonomy): Eukaryota > Viridiplantae > Streptophyta > Magnoliopsida > Lamiales > Lentibulariaceae > Pinguicula > Pinguicula primuliflora. Next base: position 393,175 of record JAOYMZ010000002.1, read on the forward strand.
TGTTTAGAATCCCAAACAGAGCCATATTTATATATAGGAACTGCAAGAGTTCGTATCCCACTCAAACATGATCTGTTGGGTTCCCAACTTCTCGAAAACTCATAACACATTTTGTCCCACGAAATATTTCTTCTCCTGTAAGTTAAAGAGGTGATCTAAAAAATTATTTCTGCAAAAAATAATTTTTTTCATGACCCAAAAAGATAGATGGGCCCAAGAGGAGCAGCAACACACACATGACCGATCGGGTCGGGCCAGGCGGGCGGGCGCGCGTGAATTGGACTGGATTGGACCAGATTGGGCGGGCGGCGGCGGTGGTGGGCGAGGGCAGATCCCATCCCCTCACAATACTACATAACCCAATAATGAATAAATGTATTTAACCTCTTTCAATACACCTTCTCAAACCAATGTTGGACAAGAAATGAATAGTGTCTTTCCAAGGCATTCTCCCAACAGTCCCCCACAAATGACTTGAAAAGTCTTTCTCTAAGCAAAGGAAGGACACTGTACTTAAATGTCAATATCTTTCAATATGAATTGATAAGTTGTGAAATAAGATTACAACACTGGCCCAGTGAGTGAACTATGTCTTGAACTCATGGGTGAACTATGACTTGAACTTATGGGTGAGCTATGACTTGAACTCATGGGTGAACTATGACTTAAACTCATTTGGGCTCGGGTCACTAATCTTATATCACGTACAAAGCTCTTTGAGGTGTACATATTCCGCGATACTAATTGTGCATTTATTTCTAGCCCGTGCGCATACCTTCATCTCATGGATGCTCTCGAAAGATAGACTAACTTCTTTCATAGAATGTTGCCAACCTTCACGTCCACATAGGTGACTCTCTCACCCCAATACTTAGGAGGGAGTCATTAAGAGCCCATAGCTCATCCTCAGTCACACACTACAATTCTCTGCCCTCACGCATGAGAAGAGTCATCTGCAATGGTTCTCTACCCTCATCCATAAGAAGAACTGCAATCAAGAGTTATTGCTCACTACCCCCACACATGAGGATAACAGTCTATAATGATTCTTTACCCCCAACATATGGGGAGAATCACAAATCAAGTTTACTGCTCTCTACCCCCACGCATGATGAGAGCAGTCTGTAGTGATTCTCTACCCTCACGCATGAGGAGGATCACAAGTCATGGTCACTACTCTCTACCCCACACATGGGAAGAGTAGTCTGCAACGATCATCTACCCCACGCATGAGGAGGATCGCAAAAAATGGTTACTGCTCTCTACCCCCACGCATGGGGAGAGCAGTCCGCATCGTTCCTCTACCCCCATGCATGGGGAGGATCCCAAAATCATCATCACGACTCTCTGCCCCCACAATTTGGGGAGGGCCGTCTGCATCGGTGTCATACTACCACAAATGCGGAGGATTGTAAAGTAACCCATGGCTCTCTACCCCCATGCATGGGAAGAGCTATCTACAACAATTCTCAGCATCACATTGGCATAACCGAAAAAAAAAC
>JAOYMZ010000002.1:394686-412866 GCA_025802335.1 Pinguicula primuliflora
TCGTCTGCATTCGCTCTCTGCCCCTTATGTGGGAAGAATTGCAGGGTAACTCATAGCTCTCTACCCCCACACTTGTGAAGACTCATCTACAGCGATTCTCTTCACCCCCACATATCAGGAGAATAATAATCATCATCGGCGTTAGTTCGCAGACCATGACGAATTCCTCATAACATACCTGTCCATCATCACTGACAAATCTATCAAGTCTATCTCTCTTGAACCACCCAAGCATGTGATATGAATCTGTCAAGAACAGTCAACAACGATAAGTGCATTAGATTTCAACATCAATACATCGCAATATAAATCCACGCATGGAAAATAATAAGGAATCAATCATTATGCATAAATCAACTATAGTTCCAGCACTGCATGGAATCACCTATAGTACATGCACCAATCCATAGTGCCCCTCAAATACCTGAGTAGACTACGAAGAGATGTCCAATGCTCATCATTGGGATTATGTGTGTATCTGCTCAATCGACTTACTGCATAGGCAATATCAAGACGAGTATAGTTCATGAGAAACATAACATTTTCAATCACTCTGGCATACTCTTTCTGGGCTACTGCCACATCCATATTCTTTTTTAGATGGACAGATGGATCATACGGGGTCCGCGCAGGTTCAACATCATAGTGATCAACCTTCTGAGCACCTTCTCAAGATAATGAGACTGGCAGAGGGTCCTATTCGGAGTTCTTCCAATCTTTACCTCTAATATGACATCTAATTCTCCGAGATCCTTCATTTAAAACTAGGATGATAGGAATTTCTTAGTCGCATCTATCACATCCATACTCTTACTGAATATCAACATATCATCCACATATAAACATATGACCACGTAGTCTGATCCAACCATTTTTGAGTAGACACACGAATCTGACGCATTCACTACATATCCATCACTAATCATAGTCGAGTTGAACTTTTCGTACCATTGTAGGGGTGCTTGTTTAAGTCCATAAAGAGACTTCAGTAATCGGCACACCTTATCTTCCTGTCCTTTAACTACAAATCCTTCTGGTTGAGTCATGTATATCTCCTCATCCAAATCTCCATTAAGGGAGGCCGTTTTGACATTCATTTGATGAATGAGTAGATTGCGCAGAGAAGCTAATACAATCAACACTCTAATGGTCCCTACTTTTGTCACGGGTGAGGTAGTATCAAAGAAGTCAATCCCTTTCTTCTGTGTAAATCCTCTAGTCATGAGTCTTGCTTTAAACTGTTCAATAGACCCATCAGATTTCATCTTCTCCTTGAAGTTCCACTTACAGGTGATAGGCTTGCGTCCTTTGGGTAGATCAACTAACTTCTACGTTCTATTTTCAATAGACGAGTCAAGCTCACTTTTAAATGTTTCTTTCCAGAAACTGGCATCCACTGATTGAATAGCTTCACTATAAGTCTAATGATCATCACCTATCATTAAAGCACATAGCTGCTCCGAATTCAACGAGTTAGATGACTCCACTTCAATCAGGTAAGATGTGATAAAATCAGGTCCAAATGTAGTTTCTGTCCTTTGCCTCTTACTTCTCCTAACTTCATATGTGGGTGTCGAAGATCTCAATGCTACTGTCGACGAGCTTGGCTCTTTAGAGGCACTTGCAGTAGCAGGCTGATGCAGATCAAATTTCTTGAACGAGAAGATGTTTTCGAAGAATTCAGTATCTCTTGATTCTGAAATGGTTCGATCACAACGCCATGAACCTATACGCTGCACTATTCCCTGTATAACCAATAAATGCGCAATCATATGTTTTAGGGCCAATGGTAGTTTTATTCATATCATGAATACCCACTTTCGCCAGACACCCCCGTACTCGGAGATAATTCAGATTCGGTGCATATCCCTTTCACAACTCATATGGAGTTTTGTCCAATTTTTTACGAGGCACACGGTTTAATATATGACATATCGTCAGAACCGCCTCCCCCACATATCATCAGATAACCCAGAACTCAAAAGCATTGCATTCATCATGTCATTTAGTGTCCTGTTCTTCCTCTCAGCTATACCATTTTGCTGAGGAATGCGAGGAGCACTTACCTCATGAATAATCTCATTCTTCTCACAAAATTCCTTCTGTTGAACAGAACCATATTCTCCTCCTCTATCAGATCTCAATCGTTTTATCTTCCTATCCAACTAGTTTTCCACTTCTGTCCTGTATCTCATAAATGCATCCTCAGCCTCATCTTTGGCCTTCAATAAATACACTCTACAGTATCTCAAAAAATCATTAATAAAGGTCACACAATAATGATGACTGTTCCTGCTTCTTGTATTTTTGAAATCTACCAAATCAGAATGTATAAGTCTGAGAAGTTCGGTTTGTCTATCAGTGACTATCTTGAAGAGATTCTTGTGGTGCTTTACTTCAACACAGATGACACATTTCGAGAACTCACTTGTATTAATTTCAGTTATTAGGGACTTGTCCCTGAGTCTCACCATAGAGACTACATTCACATGTCCTAGCCTACCATGCCAAACGTCAACAGTCTCGATCATATAAGCAGGAGTGAAGGTTTTTCATTCCGTTTTTGCAATCTGTTTTGTTCTGTTGCTGCGGATTCATTTTTTGATTGCAATGTTTTACTGCAATGTTTACCTGTTGTGTTGCTGTTTTTGCATTCTGTTTTCTGTTTACGTGTTGCTGTAGAATTTAGCTTTTTTGCACGTTTCTTACTGTAAAATATTCAATTTTTTTTAATTTTCGGTTTCGACCCGTGAAAATAGACTTTGACCCGCAACTTAAGTGGCTTCTCTCATCGTAGCCGTCATTTTCAAAAGCGACGGACTAGATCTTTCTTCGGGACCGAAGCCGTTCCATCCGGCACAGGCAATCCGGGAGGAGAAAAAACCTCCCAAAGCTACTACATGGACCTAGTTGCATGCTCGTGGCCTAGCCCGTCAGATCAAAAATATCGGATTGGCTATGCCTCCCTGTATCTTGATTTGACTTCCACTCTTGCCATAGGTGTACAAGAGTACGAGAGAACACTCTTTAAGAGAAGGGTTTGAATTAGGAATTCTTGCTCACGTTTGCAATAGAGCTTATTGAAAAAGAGCATTTTGAAACATGAAGTTCTTTTGCTACTAAAGAACAGCAAAAACATAACAAGTCCATAACAGGCGTTTGATAGAATTTCCCTCCTGCTCGTATAAACATTAGCAGAAGAATGGGTTTTGAGTCTAATAATATTTACATTCCAGCATAAACACAGAACATATCCTGGCCCCCAGCTCTCAACTCAACGATGCTTTCTTGGATTTATACTGTTTGGCACAGAAGATATAGACCACCATGTTCAAGAAGCTGAGTGCTGCAAGAAGCCAGAAGAAATAATCGAGGTGGCCCTTGTTCAGGTTATCCGGTATCCATCCGGGTTCTCCGCCTCGCGTTGTTAATGACGTTACAACCGTCAGTATGAAGGAGCTCAAGTAATTTCCCAATGAAGTTGTCAGGAGCGCCAATGCGCTGCACAAGCTGCGCATGGCATCCGGGGATTGATCATAGAAGAACTCAAGTTGCCCTATGAATGTGAATATCTCCGCAGCTCCAAGTAAGAAGTACTGTGGAATTTGCCAGAATATACTCAGTGGGACTGCAACTGGCTCATCAAGTAGGGAAAGATCATTTGCAATGGATAGTCGAACAATTTCAACAATGGCTGCAGCAGACATGCAGAGAACAGAGAGAAAAAGCCCAATCCCCATTCTCTGTAGCTCCGAAAATCCTCTTGGATTGCCGGTGAGCTTTCTCGCAGTGGGGATGAGGACCCTGTCGTAAACCGGGACCCAGATGATGACACTAATGACATCAAAAGTGGAGAGAGAAGCTGCAGGAATCTTGAAGGAGCCAATGGAAGTGTCCATCATGATGCCTTGCTCCACAAACATTGTCGACATTTGTGCATAAACAGCTGAGAAGACAATCCCAGTAGCCCAGATGGGAAACATGCGTATCAAGATCTTCAGCTCCTCAACTTGAGTTACTGTGCAGAGCCTCCACGGGTTTGAATAGTCACCAGTTTTCAATTCCGAATCAGCAACTACGGCAGCTTTATCAAGGCACCTTCACAAGGAAGAACATCATATGTGATATGAGAGACATGAAACCTTTTCTAAATGCAAAGACGTAAGAAGAGAACATTTACTTGAGTTCGTCGGTGTGTAACAACTTTCGGCTTCCTTCAATTACTGAGCTTTTATCAGGCGTCTCATATAGAAGGTTACTATCCTCAGGCACAGCCAAACCCAACTTGCGGCATGATGCAACAATAACTTGAGAAATTCTGGTAATTGGGCTTCCTCCTGGTCTCTGAAACCTATAGATCGCGGTACCGGAAAAGAAACTAACTATAGCAATTAGCATGGAAGTCGCAGGGATGCCAAAACCAAGACCCCATCCTGCATTGTCTTGAATCCATACAATTAAACTACTCGATATCAATGCACCAATGTTGATGGAGAAGTAAAACCAATTGAAAAAGGAACCCTTTCTAATTCTCTCTGCAATGTCAGTATCATCAAACTGGTCAGCTCCAAAAGATGAGACACATGGTTTGATCCCTCCTGTTCCGAGTGCTATAAGATATAGCCCGAAGAAGAATATAGCGTATTGAGCAGGCGTAGCAGAAGGGCAGACAGTCTCAATTCCAGTGTCAACACATTCAGGAGGCATAAAATAAGGCATGGTGGCTGACAGTGTCAAAGTGCACATCCCCTTCACAAATTTCAAAAGCAACAATGAATTAATTAGCTAAGAGAAACTAAAGAAATAAATATCAAATATTAGCAACATGCTTACAACAATAAAACTGTATCCCAGAGACTGCTTTATATTGGGGGGATTGTGGTTTGCATTACATGGTTTGGATATGTTGAGGTACGGCGAGAATGTAGAAAATTTTAACAGCATTTCTATTTTCTGCTTCACTACGATGAGGGCTCAGAAAATTCTAAAAAGTGATGTAAGAATGCTACATATTTCTAATTACTGAGAAAAAGCTGAAGAAATTCACACACAAAACAGCAAGCAATGAGTAAAAGTGAGTGAGACGATCACAATGAAATAAAGTGTGGAAAATGCAGCAATCGTCCAATATCTTCCCCAATAAGAATCTGCAAGGACAGCGCCAATAAGGGGAGTAAGGTAACAGGTGCCTTGCCAAGTGGTCACATTTCTTGCAGCCGACACATTTCCTTCGTGTAACTTCTTTGTAAGATAACTAACAAGATTAGTTGAAATCCCATAGTAAGCTAAACGCTCACAGCATTCGGTACCTGAGATATGTTTGCAAAATTAGAGAATCGTGTAACCAGCACGAACGGAGTAATAGTAGTAACTTGAGATGAGATACCCAGAATGAAAGGGACGGCTCGCCAATTTCCAGTGTTGCTCTTCAAAACAGGGTTCCCCTTAATATCAACAGAACCATCGCCAGTATATAGTCCATCAGACACATTCTGCCGTAAAAACAAAGGTTAATGTAAAAGGTCAAATTGGGCACTATCAAACTATAATGAACATTCAACAATGATGCATCCAATAGAATTCACAAAGAAATAGGCAAAGAACATTCCAGATGATAAAAACCCCGCACAGAATAGAAGAGCAATAACCATTGGCAAATAAAGAGAATAGATGCACCCTACATGTATTACATTTTGTGTATTTGTTTCCGGCAAAACAATTCGTAAACTTCATATCAGTATAAATATCGGAATAATACTTAAGGGTCAAAGCCTCTTGTATTTACTGCAACGTCAAAAACAAAGGTAAGAATAGGATTCTATGTTTTACTTAACCGAACAGTTCGGAAAGCTATTCTAACACATAAATACAACAAAACATGCTCATGTTTCTTTAAATGATAGCACATGAAGTGAGAATGTGGCGTTACAATTATATATTGCTTCTCTTTTACTTTTGAATGAAGCCGAATTTACTCCGCTCGTTGGAAAAAACAGTTCAATATTCTGCTGTTTTTAGCCATAAAAGACAATAAGACTGCATATCCCCCCAACCGTACCTCACCGTCACCCTCACAAGATCAAAATTTTACTCATAGATTATCTCTATCCGATGTTTAATAAGCTCCAAAAAGCTCGCCAGCGATTAGCTTTCAGTTACAGCTCACATTCAATACAAAATGAGGCAGCACATCCAAAAATACAATCTTTAATCAAAAGACCAAAACACAGATGAAAGACAAAAACATAACCTCCAGAAGACCCTCCTCCAGGAGCAGCCTCTCGTCGTCGCGGGTACCCATTTCACCCTTTCTTCTCGTATTCAGACTGTAGCACGTCGACCAATAAACTCTCAGATCAATCGAACACCCCCGATCGACCCGTCAACCGTAGACTGGATTTGATTGGAATTGGAATGGAATAGAATTGAATTGAGTAGAAAAAATGAAATCGTTGGTCACGAGAGGATGTATTCTGCTTCTTTCCGTATATAACTCCAATCTTGAGTAAATTCGCTTTCTTGGGAATGGTGACTGGGGGTGATTCAATTGCGTGTCAACAAAATCAGCGTTCTCGCCCATACTCCTCCATCGAACCAATCAACCAATAATCAAATATCAAAGCAGCCTGACAATTAGGAAACTAGGAATGAGAGGTTTCGAGTTTTAGTCCAAAGTTATCGGTTAGGTCTAATTGATAGAAATATTGGGCTGTATATTAGTCGAGATTATAAAATATTTTGGAATAATACGGAGGAGTGAAAAAAACTCTTGAATATTGGGGAGTAACAGGAATATTTATCCCAACTTACCTACCTAAAAAAAATATCAAATATATTTAATAATATAATATCAAATAAAATAAACGTTTTTTTATTTCTCTTACGTGTTATATTGGTGAACATTCATGATATTTGTGTTTGTATTTTCTTTTATTATCCTGGTGCAAATATATTTTTGGGGTCATTACTAATTCATGGGACAATTCATACATGATAAGATGGCATTTTTTCCGCATTGTTGAAAGTTACATATGAACTCCATATGTGATCTTGTTGTTTTTTTGTATAGTCTTAATTTTTGTACATGATGGAGGGCAAGCGGTGGACCTAGGGTGCGGCGGGGTGCAGGCGCACTTCATAAAAAAAATTTATACTTGAACATGCACTACTCCGCACACCTTCCCGTCACGAATATTATGAGGTTTAAGTAGGGGGTAAAAAATTATATGTGAAGTACACCTCTTAATTATGTTAACGAGAAGATTGAAAAAGATCCTACGTGATATGCTAAAGAGTGTAAATAGGAAAGAAAGATTGTGAAAAGATTGTATAGAATCTCCTTACTAGAATGAAGTCTAGAAAGTGGCTATATATATTGTAATCAGTGTTCGAGAAAGCGCTAGGCGGATCCTATGTAGTCAGGGCTGGTTCAGCTCCTAAGCGGCCGAGTCGCCCGCCTAAGCGGGCTTTCAAACGGGCTAAGTGGTAATTTGGGCAAGGCGGAGGGTAACATACTTGTGCTTAGGTGGCGCCTAAGCGGCCTAGGCGGCCTAATTCTCGAACAGAGATTGTAATAGTCTGTAACTTATTTTTCATTGAAGATCATCTTGAAAATCTTCCTTCAACCTCTTTGTTTGTTATTGTCTCCTCTTAACTTTAGCTCTAGTATTTCATTTGTTTACATGGTATTGGAGCCATTAGGCTAATGCCATATCGATCCCTCTGTATTTTCATAGTTCATTTGATTTGTGGTTTCGAACTATAGATCTCACATCAGCACCTCTTTCACACAGAATTTCTTTGTTACTGAGATTTGTATTCATCTCATGGCCGCACCAAATACTCTCATATCTGGACCACCACAGGTCGTGATTTCGAAATGTGATGGCTCCAATTATCTGATCTGGGCCTCACAGATCAAGTCGATCCTCCATAGTAACGATCTCATGGATATTGTCGATGGCACCAAAGCTTCACCAGTTGAATTTCTGACCCCGAAGAGCGCCACGGTGGTCGTGAAACGAAATCCAGCGTATAGCATCTGGTTCAAAAAGGATCAGCAATGCAAAGTCTGGATCAATTCGACCCTCACAGATCAGGTTCTTCGTTCTGTCTTCCATTTTGATACCTCTGTTGCAGTTTGGACCTATCTTGCTGATAAATATTCGGGGAAAAATCTTACCGATATATTCAATTTACGAAGGAAATTGGTGACCTTGTCACAAGGCTCTAGATCGTGTGATGATTATCTGAATTCTGCGAAATTGATTGTTGATGAGTTGAAACTAAGTGGGACTGATATTCCTAATGATGACGTTATTTCCTTTATTTCTGCGGGACTTCACTCTCAATTTGATCTGTTTATCGCTAGTGTTAATGTGCTTAGAGCAGATGGCTCTATGACTCAGGAAAAATTTGAGAAAGGGTTGCATTCCTATGCTTCAAAATTGCCACCCATCACTATTGAGCCTGCAGTTTTCTTCAGCAATTCCTTTAGACCTGGAGGACGATCAGGCCATGGACAATCCTACCATGGACATTCCTCATTTCGTGGTCGTGGGCGTTAAGGTGTTGGCCCTGCTCGCAGCCCTGTATTCCCAGGGAACCATCAATTGCAGCACTGGAATCCTGGTTATGGGTCATCTGTTCTTGTACCGAATAATGAACATATAATAGCTGGTCACACAGGTGCTGCTGAGTTCAATCTTGGACAGGCCAGACCTCTGACTGCTTCTGGGATGCCCCTGCAGCCTAGTCCATCCACTCTCTTTCAGGAACCTTCTCCAGATGCAGTGAAATGTCAGATCTGTGGCAAATACTTTCACACTGCACTTGATTGCTATCAAAGGATGAATTACTCATATCAGGGGCGTCATCCTCCAGCTCAACTTGTTGCTATGGCTGCTAGAGTTAACAATGAGATAACTGACAGCTCCTGGTACATAGACAGTGGGTCGAATGAACATATCACCAATGGAACAGTTCCCTTAGTACAGTAGTAACTCTATACAGGTTCTGACTCCGTAACTGTGGGTGATGGCACAGGTCTTGACATCATCAACACTGGTACACTCCACATTTCGAATCCCATCAGAACTCTCAGTTTGTCCAAAGTTTTTCAGTGTCCCACTGCTTCTACTAACCTTTTGTCTGCTTATAAGTTTTGTGTTGATAATCATTGTTATTTTATACTCACTGCTTCTGGTTTCTATGTTAAGGACAACAAAACGGAGCAGATCCTGCTGCAGGGACCGAATAGTGGAGGCATGTATCCTATAAAGCTTCCTCACTCCATTACAGTCTCGTCTGGTACAATCAAAACTGCTCTCGTAGGTGTTACTGCTTCCACACCTACTCTATTAGTCTGGCACTCACGTCTTGGTCCTGCTCTCACTCCTATAGTTCGGAGCATTTTGTCTTCTTGTAAACTATCTTGTACCAACTTGTCTAGGACTAGCACTGTTTGTGAACCTTGTCAGTTGGGAAAACATAAGTAATTACATGTTGTTTCTTCAAATCGTGTTACACTGCATCCTCTTGAACTTGTTCATTCTGATGTCTGGTCGACATCCATTTTATCTAGTAATGGTTTCAAATATTATGTTATCTTTGTCGATGACTTTACCAGACTCACATGGTTTTATCCTTTAAAAGCAAAATCTGATGTCTATCAAACTTTCATCACTTTTCGTGCTATGGTTGAAAATCAGTTTCCCTACAAGCTTAAGGCTTTTCAAACAGATGGGGGGAGAGAGAATTCTGCTCCTATGAGTTCAAAATAGCACTTCAAAAATTTGGCATTCTCCATCGCATCTCCTGCACTCATACACCTCAACAGAATGGTCTTGCTGAAAGAAAACACAGATGCATTGTTGAAATTGGTCTCACCTTACTAGCTCAGTCTGGTTTGTGTACTAAATTCTGGGTAGATGCGTGCTCCACTGTTGTGTTTATCATTAACAGGTTGCCTACACCTACATTTCAAAATCATAGTCCCTTTGAGTGTCTATTTGGTGCCCCTCCGGACTACGATAAACTCAGAACATTTGGTTGTGCTTGCTATCCACTTCTTCGACAATATAATACACATAAACTCCAATTTTGCAGCTCTAAGTGTATCTTCCTTGGCTACTGCTCGCAACATGCTGAATACAAATGCTTTGATTCAGCATCACAAACTACTTATATCTCTCGTCATGTTGTTTTTGATGAAAACTCTTTTCCAGCAAGAACTAGAAATTCCTCCACTACTATGGCGAATCCTGCAGAATCAGTGCCTCTAGATGCATCATCAACTGATGTTAGTTGCCTTGGGTTTTCATTTCCTGACTTCTCATACACTACTTGTGAAGCTAATGACTCTGTGCCTGGTGTTGGTAACATCAGAGATGAAACTGGTGTTGGCAACAATTCATCCTTGAACGGACCTAATGAGCCTAATATTTATGCATCAGATACTGAACTCATAATGATCCAGCCTTGAACGGGCCTACAGATACTCTATATACTGGTGATGATAATCCTTCATCTCTGAACAATCCTACAGCTATTCTCATGCCTCAAACATTATCAGAAGACTCATTAGTTCAACAAGAATCACCACACCTACAGGAGCCTCTTCAGTTACCATCTCTGACCACTCGAGTTACCAGATCCCAGACTGGTTCTCTACGGCCAAAGAACTTCTCTGACTATTACCTTTACAGCTCTGGGTGCCATCCTTTCCAAGCTCTAGTCAGTATTCAGGTACCTCAAGAACCAGCCTCCTATCAACAGGCAACTCTGTCACAAGAATGGACAAATGCTATGCATGAGGAATTCAGAGCTCTGGTTGACACCAGACATGGGAACTATGTCCTCGTCCAACTGATCAACGAGTCATTCGTTGTAAATGGGTGTGTAAGATTAAGCAAAAGTCTGATGGTTCAATAGAATGGTACAAAGCACGTCCGGTAGCTCGAGGATTTGAACAAGAGTACGGGCTAGATTTTACTGAGACATTCAGTCCTGTGGTTAAAATGAGCACCCATTGGTTATTTCTTGCATTGGCAGTCCAGTTCTCGTGGTGCATTCACCAGCTTGACGTATCAAATGCTTTCCTTAATGGTGAGCTTGAAGAAACTATCTTCATGGAGCAGCCACTGGGCTTTGCATCTGAACAACATCCAGACCACGTCTGCTATCTGAGGAAGGCAATCTATGGTCTAAAGCAGGCACCTAGGGCTTGGTACATTCGTCTCTCTGGCTGTCTTACTGATCTTGGCTTTGAGTGCTCCTTAAATGACTCCTCTTTATTCACTTTTCATGCTGAAAAGGTTCACTTATGTGTACTAGTATATGTTGATGATATTCTTGTTACTGGATCATCTCAAAGTGCCATATCTCAGCTGCTTGCGAATCTGGAGACCAACTTTCGGTTGAGAGATCTTGGTGATCTTGGTTATTTCCTAGGTATAGAGGCCATTCAGGACTCCACTGGTTTGCATCTTCGGCAAGCTAAATACATCTCTGATCTCCTGCAGCGAGTCAAGATGGAGAATGTCAAACCTCTACCATCACCTTGTTCCTCTGGAGGGGTATCACGGACCACTGACACTGCCCCTTTATCATCTTCTGAGGTTACTCTATACAGACAAACGGTTGGAGCTCTGCAATTTTGCACACTGACTCCACCTGATATAGCTTTCTCTGTGAATCAATTATGTCAGTACCTACATGATCCTTGCAACAAACATTGGAGAGCAGCCAAGCGTGTTCTAAGGTATCTTAAAGGAACACCTGACCTGGGATTTTGGTATACTCTTGGTTCTCTGCAACTGCACGCCTTTTGTGACTCAGATTGGGCAGGAAATCGGTTGGACAGGAGGTCAACGACTGGATATAGCATACTCCTCGGATCATGTCTTATCTCTTGGTCTGCCAGGAAACAAAATGTAGTTTCTCGCTCAAGCAATGAGGCCGAATACAGAGCCATGGCACTCACAACAATTGAACTGTACTGGCTCAGAATGTTGTTCAAGGACTTTCAGGTAACATTGCGGAATCGACCTGTTCTTTGGTGTGACAATGTAGGTGCACTCTCACTTGCGTCCAATCCAGTGTTCCATACTCGTACAAAACACATAGAGATCGATTATCACTTCATTAGAGAGAAAGTTCTCAACAAAGATATTGACATTCAGCACCTGAGTATACAGGATCAGCTCGCGAACATCTTTACCAAAGGCCTTGGAACAGCTCGATTTGAATTTCTACGATCCAAGCTCGGGCTGATCTCTCCCCCTATCAGTTTGAGGGAAGGTGTTAACGAGAAGATTGAAAAAGACCCTACATGATATGCTAAAGCCTGTAAATCGAAAAGAAAGATTGTGAACAGATTGTATAGAATCTCCTTACTAGAATGAAGTGCACAAAGTGGCTATATATATTGTAATAGTCTGTAACTTATTTTTCATTGTAGATAATCTTGAAAATCTTCCTTCAACCTCTTCGTTTGTTATTGTCTCCTCTTAACTTTGGCTCTAGTATTTCATTTGTTTACAAATTATACCTCAAGATCTGCTACTGTATAGGGTGATAGAATACATTTGTGCATATGGGCCGAGAAGCCCAAGATTGTAGACACTATAAATTGGCCTTTGATGAGGTAATGTAGGGTGTGAGAAAATACAGCAAGAAAAGTTCTCTCTCAATAGATTTCCTTGCGGTGCTCAACCCTTCGAATTTCCATTCTGTTTCTCCCATCTGGCAACCAGCGAGTGTTGAATGTGCAGTAGTTGGCCATTTATTCAGTTTTTTTTTTTACCATTTGTTTAGTTTCATTTCCATATCCAAATTGAAGATGGTATCAGAGCCAAAATTGATCCTTTGACATCAAACTTGAATATCAGATTTGACTCTCGTTTCTCATCAAACCCGCTCGAATCCACTCCAACTTGAAACTTTACCACACAAGTCACTAAATGGCACTCACAGAAGAACAAACCAAGACCAAAACTGAAGAGTCAAAAGTTGTGATAAATTTTATAAACTGGGCCGGCTCTAAACACGAGTCAACGGCCCGCCCAGCCCATCACACTTGGGTCAATGGGCTTTGAATAAATCGAGCCCAGGGACAACTGGGTCTCGTGTATGCAGGTTTTTCCCACTATTCCTATTTATACTAGTAAATATTAGTTCTCTTAACCGGTATGGGACAATTGTCCCTTTATATGTTTAACACTCCTCCTTAAGCCCGACTAGGCAAGCCCTGTCGGACTTGATTACCACACCGAAGAAGAGCGGAAGCGTATAAGGCCATTCGGTCGTTAGATCATTATTGGCTCCGATACCATGATAAATTTTATATAAACTGGGCCAGCCCGAACTAACTGCGGGTCACGGCCACCCGGCCCATCACATTCGGATAAACGGGCTTTGAATAAATTGAGCTCAAGGACAACTTGGTCTCGTGTATGCAGGTGTGCGTGTGGGGTTAAGTTGGTAGGAATGTGGGTGTCACCATTAAAACCTTGAGCCCAAGGTGATAAGTTCTTCTCTCTATTCCTATTTAGTTCTCCTAACCGGTATGAGACAATTGTCCCTTTATATGTTTAACAAGTTGCAGCCGTCTGAGACAAAGGCTGGAGGTTCACTTGCTGCTGTTTCAGTTGTGGCTAAGAAGAGTCTACACCTTAGAGACTCAGACAAACCAGGAATGACACTGGTAACCGACCCTGGAGTAGGACGATCAGGGTGGCCCCTAGAGCAAAAAGGAAGCTTGTACTCGTTGATGAAAGCTTAGATCCACCTGTTGACAAATTCTGAAGAATTTGAGGTATGAAAAAGTGTTGATCTAATAGTTACCTTATAATTCAGTAGTCAAAAAAGTATTATCTTGCTTTCAATATACCACTATTTGTGCCCGTGATTTGTGGATTGACATAATAGGCTGGATTAACGAATGTCTTCTGGAAGTCTTCACTTGAGAACGCTGACGGATCAAAGGGGAGGGCTTCTTGCTTTGCTGATTTTTGGTTGTGTTTTTTTCCAATATTCGAGAAGGCGGCCATCCGGCACCGGGGTGGCAGCCTAATCCCCCAAAACACCCCGCCACCCCAATTTTTGGCTAAACAGAGTGGTAAGACGATCCCGACGGGCTGCCTTGCCCAAGGAGCGGCCGCCCAAAATGTTTTTACTAATTATATTTTTTAAAATTTTATAAATTTGGACTTCGAGTTTTAAACTTAAATCTCAAAGCCGAACCCATTACATTAATCATAAAATGAGTTTACAATTAATGCAGGAAATAAAGGGTGAGGCCCCCTCATTTATAGAAAGGAACCAAGTCAGCTTGGTGTGGTGGCAATTATGTGAACTCTTGACTAAGAGATCTCGAGTTCAAGTCCCAATAAAAGCGCTTGGTCAAACCTAATCCATAGGAGCCTTTGAGCTGGGTGTAAGCCCACTAGATTAGTCAGAGTGTAAAAAAGTTCTCGAATAAGAAGGAGCAGAAATATTTCTCCCAACTTACCTACCTAAAAAAATAAAAGGTTGAAGGGAGCTCTCACCCTTTGAATTTCCGGTGTGGAATTCAATTACCTTAATACCAGAGTTTTGAGGAGGATACTCACATTCTTACCAAATTTACCCCATACACGCACCAACACACACACGATACCTAGTGTCCCACTGTGGGTTCAGGCTCGATTTTATTCAATGACTCGAAACCCGTCTGTTGGGCCGACACAGTTTATTTATAAAATTTAAGATGGTATCAGAGCACCCAAGTTTAGGAGCCCAGTTGTTACTGTTTCTGTTGTGTTTTATGGTGTGGAGTGTTCAAAGGAGTGTTGAAGTCCCATGCCAGAAAAACAAAGGTGATAAGAAGATTAGTTTAAATAGGATTGTGAGGAAAATCCAATTACCATGGTACCAGGGTTTTGAGGAGCACACTCATATTCCTATTAAATTTACCCCTTACACACACCCACACGCACAAGACCTGATTGGGAGTGCACTCACAATAACTAGGGCAGCAGGGAATCATAGGAAATTCCAGGAGGTTATGTCCAAATAAGAAACTGTAGGAATTAGTAACGCTATTCAACATCTCAAAACCATCATGTCTTCTCTACCCATGACTCCCAATACTTTCATTTGCACCAAAAATATCAACATGAACATTGAAGAATTCTTCAACGAACATTAAAAATTACCAGCCAGTTGGCTACTATCATAGAGAGGCTTCTTGCAAGATGATATATAGTGCTAAGGAGCCTGCAATAGCTGCTTGCTTTGCCATGATTCTAATCAAACTATCATCCATCCACTTCATTTTTTTCGCAATGTTAGCTGAAAAGAGCAGAGTAGCATACACATTTTCAAGGTTAAGAAACATAGAAAAATAGAATTTACGTACTTTGTTCAACTTCTTTGGAATCTTGACATCATCCATAATATGCATGATCTGTTGAAAGGTGTGACATACATCTCTTGCCTGGTACAGTTCTCAGGGATGTTGGTGATGAAGATTGTCAACGGATCAGTACTTTTTTACCTTCACCAGTTTAACAGATGAGAGATGTTGCTTAGAGGAATAGCTCCTCAGTAGTAGCAATTGTCAACAAAATTCAATCAGCTCAGTTGACAGAATTCAACTCACTGGTTCATCACTAAAGCTGTCACCACCGTACCGCCGGCAGGCGCGAACGATGATGGCCATAAAACCCCATTCGCCACCTTAATGGTGCGGAAGGGCCATGGTGGTATCACGCACATCCCTGAAGGATCAGCTTCTCGCCAATACACCAGTTATCTAGGCAAAAGTGATTACCCATAACTAAGAAAACAAATCAACAGATTTCTCAGGAGAATGCCCCACAG
The DNA here is from genome assembly GCA_025802335.1 of Pinguicula primuliflora. Lineage (NCBI taxonomy): Eukaryota > Viridiplantae > Streptophyta > Magnoliopsida > Lamiales > Lentibulariaceae > Pinguicula > Pinguicula primuliflora. The sequence continues at coordinate 410,551 of JAOYMZ010000002.1, forward strand.
ATGCCACCAACTCAGTGATCCCAGATCTCGAATCTTCCCCAACGGCATCTGATGCTGGTTCAAGACCGCCTTTTCTATAAATATGTCAGATATTGCACTTAATAATTTTGTAAAAGTCGCATTCTATCGGACTTTTATGCTATACCAAAAAGGGGCTTCCAGCCCTCATCACAATTCACAGGTGTATATAGATCATAGATTCACATTTGGACAGGTAGTTGTTTCTCTGTGTATGCTGAGACTAATGACATCTAAAAAATATAAAACTTACACTTAGAAGCATATCTTAAAACCATGAGAAGATTAAGTCAGCAGCCAAAACAGGCAATCAAAAGCTGAATCAGATGTGTATATGCATCAGCTTTATTACATATTGGTTCTTGCCATTAGGAACTGGGAGGTCAAGCGGTAATGTCATTTTACAAATAACAGAAAAAGTTGTGAGTGCACCCAACAACAATCTGCTCCAGAACTTCACCATCTTCGTCCTGGAAGAATGGCGAGAGGCGTGTGAGCTAAGAACAACCAGTTACCGAATGATAATGCAGAAATAGGAGAAAGCTTAAAGCAAAGTTCAACATCCATAGCATTTGAACACAAAGAAAATAGCACCACAGCAATCCGTAGATAAATGGAACAAAAATTGTCGCAACAAAAACACAAATGCAAAATGCTATTTACCACAAGAAATAGAGGTGGAAAAAACTAGCAACTTCAGCATTCTTCCAGGAACTGTAAGTACATAATAAAAGGATTTGTCTCTTAACTAGTTTGTATCCGGCATAGACCTCAATTCCAAGATCACCCAAGTAACATCAAGCTCTCACTTAATAGAAAGTTGAAAGACGAGACTCACAGTAGGGACCAGCATGTGCTAAAAGAGTAACGCATGAAATAGCTACATTGCATAGTAGATAACCAAGAAATTTCACCAAAACCATGCACATATAACTTCAAATAACATCAACGAGATTAGCAATGAGGAGCAAACAAAGACACAGACATTCTAAACATTATATGATCCTCAAGGTAGACTGAGGTGTAAAGACAGTTTATCGATGCCACGGAAACCATCAGTGTAATTTTTAGATAATTATTCATTTAAATTAAATCGAATTAACGTAAAGGCTTAGCATATGAACGGCTGACCATCTACTTACATATCAGATCGAAGATAAAATACATTGCAAAAAACTCTAAATGAGATTTCATTAGTAAATTGAGAGTACAGTAACGTAAAGAACGATAGTGGCAAATACCAATTGACGGAAACAGATGTAATGAGTAAATACAGTCAATCAATTCTCGACAGAAGTCAGACTCAAACCGCACAAGAATGCGAAATTCAAGGTATCAAGTATCAACCAAATGGTGGGCTGGCGATCTGTTATGTCATACATGAACTAACTCGTTTGATTCCATAGGATACTTACACTATAAACTCAAAAGTACCATGCAATTTGAATAGCAAAGAAGTACAACAAAACCAGGAAAGTCTCACAGCTCAGGAAACTTAATGAACAAGATCTCTAACATGATAAAATTTCAGAACAGTAGTTTAAGATACGGTAAGAGAAGTGTATTATACAGAAGTCCACAATAGAAAGAATGATTCTATACCCATTTCAGTAGTCAAGCCAGCGAATGAAGGCAAGTAAGAATTCGATATAATTATAACTTCACTACACAGCAAAAGAAAACGCAACCATGTGTAAGAACTTAAAAAGAGATGCAAAATAAACAACCGTCGCAGGTTTCTGAAATTTCACGAAAAAATATGGCAATCGGAAATCAAAACTAACGCATCTATCTCTATTCAGCTACTAAATCTCCTACAAAAGAACCCAAACATAATATATAAAAGAACAACAAAACGACATTGATTATAACCCAGCAAATAGCAGCATATTACCTTCAAATATTATTCACCATCATCATGATCCCAATCTTGAATCACGCATTCGCTGCTTCGGGAATAAGCGGGATGGGGAGAGACGACTTCGCCTTCAACTGGGTTTCTCGCTCGCGGATCTTCTGCATCTGCAGCATCCGCTCCATCACGAGTTCGTACTCGCATTTCTCATACACGTGTCGCTCGTCCTCGCACTTCCACGGGAGATAGAACTCCGACCGGCGACATTTGTTGAGCGGAATGAGCAAATGCGCACACTGGTCCCTGTACGCGATGGGTACTTTTGCCTCCGCCATTTCCTCCTGCGTGGCTATCATCTTCTTCGACGAACCCGGGGCCTCCATTGAAGCGAATCAAATCGAAAAATTCTTGGGTACCGAGAGTATTATACTCGATTTAGGGTT
>JAOYMZ010000002.1:412966-430283 GCA_025802335.1 Pinguicula primuliflora
TCTCTTCATATAAATCAGCCGAATGAATAAGATTTCTCAAAACCCATAAAACCGAACAATCGAAACAATCCCAAATTCTCCTGCAAAAAAATGAACCATAAGTTGAATAAATTTTTTTTTAGGGGGGGCAGGGGGGCACGTGCCCCCCAGTCCCGGTTACGTCCGCCCCTGCATGGTATCATAACTACTACTTTCATTTATGCAGGTATCCACTTTACTATACATATAAGCACAAGCTGGTACCAAGAAGAACCAACCTCACTATGTATAGAGAGAAGGGAAAAGAAATATGAAGATAAGTTGGCTGGAAATGGATGGCTCTGATGATCTCCACTCCATTTCTTTGAGCAGCAGCAGTCATCTATATTCATACCAAGATTGGGATCTGCAGAACATTGGAAATCTCAATGCTGACATCTCACATTGTATGCCTTCTCTCTCTCTTCCAGAAGGTGTGGATGGCCCTAAACTCTAAACTAAACCCTAAATCCTAAGCAGTCTCTCACCGCCTAGCGTGCTTTTTTTCATCATCATCTTCTTGTTGTTGTTGGTGGTGTTCAAACAATACTCAGATGAATGTTTGTTGCAGATATGGAGAGCACCACGCCGTTTTATGAGGATGATCTGTCGACGGGGTATCTCCAGGATGTTCTGTTTAGGTTCAAGCGGCGGCGGCTGTTCATGTTGGACGGCGGCGGGGGAGAAAGCCGGCCGGCGGAGGTCCCCAGTGCACAGGTCTGTACTCAATTTGCTTTTCGTGGAGACATGTGAATTGAAGCACACTTGTCACATGTCAGCCTGTCAGATTGCAAACAGACAACACTGTTCGAATAAGTTGAAGAACAAGTACACTTGATGTTAACAACATAGAAAAAGAAAGTGTCTTATCTTCATTGGAGAAACTAAGGTGATAATAACAGTTAGAGAGGTAACCCTTGATTTAAATCTCATAATCCTAGTGAAGTGTCTTATCACTAGGATTGGTTAGGAGGGATGCCTCTTAATACTTCAAAAATATCGAAAAATACATTAGGTACACACGGTTATGTTATTTAAATGAGCAATACTATTTGTATACACTTTATTAATATCATTCATTGATATTGTGATGTGACAATCATCACAACCACATGTTATATTATTTATATTTATTTATTTTCTTTTAATTGTGGTTGTAATTGTTGACACATCACAATGTCGACAAATAATGTTTAAAAAGTGTGTACAAATCAGTGTTCGAGATGGCGGGCGGCCGCCTAGGCGCCCGTTTTGGCCTGGCCGCCCCCGAATTGGGGCTGGGCGGGCGCCCAGGCCGCTTGGTCGCCCACCCAGGGCCGCCCAGAAGCTCGACATTTTTTGCAAAAAAAAAAAAATTAAAAATACTTTTTTTGCCCCGCGGCCTAGGCGGCCTGGGCGGGGCCGCCCAACGCATTCTCGAACACTGGTACAAATAGCATTTTCCTATTTAAATTTGGATAAACTCTTTATTAATTTCTCCAATGATATAGGAGGGCTGGACAAGGAGTGTTGTTGACTACTGTTATCAAGATTGGAGGACCCTCACTCAAGGGATTTCGGGTAAGATGAAAAAAAGTGTGTTATATATGGAACGAGTGTTCTAAAAGGCGTGCCTAGTTGTCACATAATCAATTTACGCCCTGTCAAAATGTCACTTAACCGGCACCATTTAGGAACTGAGCGGTTTAGGACAGTGTTTATATTAAGATCTCTTAGAACTGTGTATGGAACTCATCTTAATCTGTACTTGTTACAGAACTGAAACCAGGCCAAGAGACAAATTCAGAGCCCTACAACTCTTCATCATCTTCTTATAAAGAATTATCAGCAGACAACCAGTGGAACAATGACAAAGAGAACCTATATTCCATAGACCATTTACTTTCTTCTGGTATATTTTTCTAGTCTATTACTTTAAATTTCCAAATCATGTAAATGATTGAGCTTCCGAATCTGCTTTCTTCCTCAGAATGTTTTCTGCCATTGTCTTTTGCTAGAAACAAAAAAAAAGAGAGCTGCAAATTGGGATCGATCAAGTGACATAAATCAATGTACTTTTGTAGGAAAAAGAGGAAAAGAGAGTGGCCAGTCCCTCAATTCTTGATTTTTCTCACATGTTAACGTACTTTCAATTTTTATAAAGATTACAAATTATATGCTGCATGCTCTTTCCTTTTCTTTTAGGGTGTAAAGAGAAAAGGAAGAAGAAGATTGTGTATCCATTTGCGGTGGTGAAGCCGGGTGGTTTTGAGGGGGCGTCGACGTTGAACGACATAAACCGGAGGTTCCTAATGCCGCCCAAGAGGCAGCTACGACACCCTGTGGGTGATTTCGCGTGCCGGTCGCTGGTTTCGCCGGAGGGGCCGGGACTGTTTGGGAAGTCCGTCGTGTCGCTCACAAAAATTCACACGCAAGGGAGAGGCACCATTACTATTATACTAACAAGGAATTGATTTGCAGTGTTGATCATCCATGGAGAAATCCCGGAGTATAATGGGAAGCAAAATGTATAATAGGGGTGTGATTTGATGATCGTTCAATAATACGCGTTTATCCACATATCATTTATAATTTTGGTCATCCCACATCCACTAAATTGATGAACAACACATGCACTTGATATTCATAGTTGACGGAGTTCTGGTAGACTTCATCATTGATAATTTTTAAGATTTTATTTAAGAATTACTTAATTATAAAAAATAAAGTGCAATGAAATTAGTAGCCACAAAGTCATCACTATACCACCAAATTATGTGACTTTTGGTTTATGATAGATGTATTTTTAATCAATAATGTCAATTAGGACAAAAAAAAAAAGAAAAAAAAGGACATCATTCTAAAAGCATAAGAAAGAAAGGAGTACATCTATAGAATAAGAAAATTATATGATGTGATGAGAAATTTTCTTCTGCTTGACTGTTGCTTATTGGACAATCTGTTATTGTATTGGACAATTGATCTGATCCATCAAATTAAAATTCTACGGACCAATTAGAAGAGTAACTTAAAAGCTCACGTGACAGCACCCACCAAGAAAAAATTCCTCCCTAAAAAAACCTATTCGCTTAAACAAGTCCTATCATCTCTTTCATTCTAGCCTGATTTCTGTGCACCATTTGGGCAAATTGAATTCCGAATGGTGCAGTTCATCAACACTACAGTGGTGGCATTTCCAGACAAATTAAGGTATGATTTCTCTCCAACAAATCCTACATTAAACCAAACCAGCCAGGCCGAAACTCCCATTTGGATTTGGTATGGTACAAAGACACTGACAAGGTCTCCCCCGGATGAAATCAGGAAAGAGCAGACTTCAGATGGTCACCACGACCAGGAATCCGACGACAAGATGTCCCCTCGAGAACCACCACCCAATAACCAAGACTTGGTTCGAGACATAAACAGTGACATCAGGAGCAACACCACTTCTCCTGATTAGAAAGAGGGAAAGAGACGACAAGAGTTCTAGGGAACGAGACAAGGGTTGCCGCAGAGAAAGGATCAATTTTTTGTAAGTCACATGATGGACTTAAGTGGTTGTTGGATCTGGTCAATTAAATCTTAATTCGATGGTCTGGATTTGTTGTCTAACAAGATAGTAATTTGACTATCATATAATAGTAGGAAAAAATTTCTCATGATGTGATATTCATTGGCCAACCACTAGATTTTTTGTCACATCATACTTATTATTTTCTTACATGAATTTCTTGCACTATATCATTTGAAAGGATAAATCCAATAGGAAAATGATACATAGTATTACATACCACTCAAAACTCACTCATTCCAAATACACTCTCATTATGTGACACCATATTATAGAATATGTAGCAAGATTGTGTTTGGAGTGGGTAATTTGGACTCGTGTATATCACCTCTCGATGTGTGTGCAAAAAATGCAAAATGCTATAATGCACCACTTTTTATACCACTCTGTTATGTATCAGCAACCAATTGGGTGTTAAAAATTCAATCTAATATTTCATCTAATTGGATGATTAAACCTCACAATTGATACAAAATTGATGTCAAAAGGTGGCGTCTAAGCACAAGAAAGAAAGAAAACAAGCCGAACTTGCCAAAAAAAACAAGCAGAAAAAAAGGGAAACACAGAAGATCATTTGCCAGGCCACGACAAACAAAACTGCCAACTGAACTGATTCCATCCATACTCGATTGTATGGATTGTAACAAGTAGTCTTTTAATCTTGATCGTATTAAAATCCGAAAGTTACAATTAAAATTATGGACCTATGGTATGCTACTTATGAACAGTCCTGAAACACTATAAAGTGAATTTCATTTAGTACTGTAAGCATCCACATATTTTCTCTATCTATGTACGATATCAATCAATGATCCAGGTACATATGAAGAGAGATCAGCTCTTTTTTCTACGTTCCAAAGAGGACCTGAGAGTTCATGCTGTGACTTATGGACAGAAAGCAATCGACATTATAATACAGATAGGATACTGGCCTGGATAATCCTTTCAAGGCCCCTGGCGAAATGAGAGGGTGCTGGGGGAGTCGATTCGCACAATATGCTCATCTTCACCGCCGGAATCATCGCTTGATTCAGCTCGTGTGGCCTGAATTTCATTCGGCTGTAACACACCATATTGTAATGCAGTAGGTTTGCTCGGGTGCATATCAAACTTCTTGCGCAATGTAGTGGAACCTTCTGATTTAATAGAAACCATGGGACGTGTTTGTGCCGAAGGAACTATTGGATATGACTGGGCGTGTGATGGCTTAACTGTCCTAGTTTTTGGAAAACTTCGTGTTCGTCTTCCCCTGAGGTTTACCTGATGATTTTGAGAGAGTGAGAGATTGGGAAAAGAAATAAGTTAGCTTGAAATTCCAATGTAACAGTCTGCGGGATGTAAAGATAAAACATTTACCGTGCTCCCATAGATGCTGAGATGCATAGCTCTTGTAGACAAGTTATTTCCTTGTTCAACCCCTGTTTCGAGAATTTGGTGTTTACTCTTGGAAGGTTGTAGAGGCCAACTCATGAGGCCACTATGTTGGCCAACAAGAGATCCAGAAAGGTGATCCCCCGAATTTGGGATTAATGAAGACGTCCTTCTCTGAAGAGTCCGGCCAGTGTCGAATCCAGCAAAATCGAATATGATAACCCTTGACCTTGTCTCAACGTGATACACAGATGCCTGGTGGGAGAAAATTGCTGCACTGCTAGCGCCTGTGTTAGAGATGTGGTGTCAAATGCTTAGATTACCTAAGGGCATCATCAGCTGCTTTCCAAATGAAGGATAGTTGTCTAATAGAAGAAAAAATAACTTGGAATATTTCATGCATTGGCATGCACATGTTAGGCCTGCCCTGGACGAGGTCGCAAACCGCGAGCAGGGAAAATATTGATATAATTCCAACTAGAAATAAGATCTCAAACCTGAATCCAAGATATGGAACTCACAAGAAATCAAATCCCCTAGAGTTTTACCATGCAGCAAAATATTTAAATTCTGGAGTTACGTTGGTAGAGTTGAAGGAGGTAAAACCATGCAAAAGTGCAGTAGAAAACAGTAAATCCAAGTAAAAGTCCGTGAATGAGTATATAGACTCTATAGAATCTAGTCTAGCCAATTTCCGTAGAAGGGATGGTAAACTACTATAGAAATGTCATTCAAAGAGGTTGGCTCGGATATGCGCAGAACACAATCGATGATAATGTACTTCAGGAAGTCCACAATAAAAACTGGTCGGATAGATGAAAAACAAAAAGAAAAATCAAGAGAATATATAAAGACAGTAGAATTGTTCATAGGAAAATTGTAAGTGTCAGTGTACCCAATCTTCCAGATTTTGGGGTATTTTGATCGATACGTGGCAATATTGCTGCTGGGGCTTTAAGCAGTTCTTCCAAATCCCCCTGCACTTTTATGAAACCTTCCAACAGGAAACCAACTGAATGATGAAGTAACTCAAAATTCTCCCCAGTTATATATATATTCATCGTAGATCTCTCTGCGATAAGGGTCCTAAGTTCTTGCATTGACATTTTCTCAAAAATATGGGGCACCATGAGTTTGGCAAGAACAATTACACTTTCCTGCAGGAAACAGCTTTTATTGAATGAAGAAGCTCAAAAAAAAACTCCCAAATTGAATTACCATAAGCATGTAAAGGTTCCGACTTCGGGTTATACTGATGCTAAGCTAAAGTTACTGTTGTCTGCATAACACACCCAAAAGATTATAAGAGAACAATAAGTACCAAACCTGCCAAAAAAAATCTTCCACGGCAGGATCAGATCTATATGCAGAATGTATCTTTTCGGCATCGATGAAAAAACAGAGAACCACAGAGTCAGCAATAACATCACAGATGTATGGCTTTGCAGCCAGCACTTCATACAATCCCAAAGTACTTCCATGCGTAAAAATGGGGTGTAGTAAATGCTTGTTGCTTGTGTTTTTACTAGACCACTGCCAACAGACATCCATAACAAAGTCAGTCATAATTCAGCCACAACTTAAAGGACACGTGCAAATAATAATCATTTCCATGGGAGACACTCTAGAATTGCAATATACCTTTACTATGCCATTTGATATTAACCAGATACCAGATGGTTTTGATCCCTCCCTATAAAATGTGGTTCCTGATAATTTCATTATTTCTTTCGTAGATCCAGCTAGTGTCTCACGCACTGTGGACGGCAGGGCTCCCAGTAAAGGATTGGCAGATATGAGATCCCGTATTTTTTGAGCTTTTACCAGAGGAGGATTTCTAAGTAACATTTTTAAGTCCGTCTGCAAGAAAATTCAACTCTATTCAGTGTGAATTTCTAAGAAGAGCATGCTAATACGGCTGATATGAAAACAAATGACCATATCTGACCTGGACAGCATCATGGAGATGGCTCATCTCTTTATCTTCTAATAAACCTATCTTCTCAAGATTATGAACATAATCAATCAAATGGTTCAGCACAGAATATGTGACTTGCCTTGTTTTCACAACACGCAGAACCTGAAGATTCCACCAATTACAGATATAATGGGCACCTAGTATGGCATAAATGAAAAATTACTCTCTACATACCTGGGGAAATGTCGTACGAACATCTTCTAGAAAATGCCTTGCTTTCTCACCTTCCTGCTCACTTTCCTTAATTACCATGCTGGCGATCTCACTGTCTCCTAAAGTATCAAGGCATGAGTTACGAATTTGAAAACAATGGCTGCAGGCTATTAAAACAATTGGCTGCAGGCTTCGCATTTCGCATTACACAACTCACACAACAGATTTAATAAATTAAAATGTTCTATGAAGTTCATTGATCAGAAATTTGGGAGCAGAAACATGCCGCAATAGCAGTTTTAGGTCTCCAAATGAAAAGGCCAACCTTACAGCAATAACATTAATTAGTTGCAAATTCTCAAGAGAAAACATATTTATAAGGCTTGTTTCCATGTAAAGATATGGAATACTAACTCTAATTCAAGTTGTGAAAACTACTGGCAATTAAGAAAGTCTTTACCAATGAAGTCGAGCAGTTGCTGTCTTGCGATTCTATGGGCACGGAGAAAGGCAGCACATATACAACATCCGAACTCTAATCTCTCAACAGTGAAGTAAGTAAGAAGCTTTTGCGGGACGATGCTAGAATGAAGAAACCTATAGTGATTTGGGATGCTCACGTAAGAATTTAGGCCATCCCAATCACTCAAGGATTGATGAGATACCATGTCTATTGCTTCATCAACAGACCGCATCAGAAGATTGGCCATAGTTTGTGTGATCCTTCCTTCATCAAGCATCACCCAGTAAGCCGCCTGAACACCTGTATTAAATCATCTCATCACATTATTACATCATGCACATGGCTGTATCTAAAATTATATTTATAACTTAGAAGTCTTTCCTATTTAAATTCTATAATCCTTAAAGTTCTTGTACTGTGTCAGGTAGTTTTGTGTTTGTTTCTGTATTATAAGACGGCACGGAAGAAAAAAAATGGAATTAGAAGCAATTGCAAAAAAGATTAAGCATGTGAGATGCATTTGGTTTTTATAATGTGGGAGAGAGAAATAATAAAAGGTGTTCATTTATACACGGACGTGATGGTTGGCTGCTGCAAAATGTTAAGGAGGCTATGAATCCTATTAAATCTTAAATTAAGAATTTCACTTGAACTCCATTACATTTTCAAACAGGTTATAAATTCCGAAAGAAATAATGTGAAAAAAGAACCTTCTAGCATAAACATCATGGGTAACTTCTCTATCTTTATTCATTTAAGTCGTTTGGAAGGATAAATTGTTCTAGCATGTCTTTATCGTGTTGAGTGAGTGATTCTGTTCCAGGATCATGATGTCTCTAAGATCAGCTACTGTATACATTATAAAAGGTTGAACGATAGCAGAGAATACAAATTAAAAAAATAAATAAAATAGAGAGAGAGAGAGAGAGAGAATACAAATTAAAGAAAATAGATGAACGAAGGATCTGACTTCATCAGTCTTCGGGAATCCACCAACCTCACAACCTCCGCCCACAATGCTTATCATATTATTTAATGCTGGCACCAGCAAGTCTCTAGGGTGCAGCTCACCAAAAAAAGTCTCTAAGGTGCAAATGCACATACGATTTAGGCCAGGGGCTGATGTAGATGTCATTAACATCATTTTTAGAAAAGTGCATTTTACATAAATGCGTTTCGGATATGAATAGATCTAGTTAAATCATCAATGACTAAGGCATCTTTGGATATCTAATCCAAAACAAGCTTGATTTCCTTACTTTGGCTAGCCAGATGAACTTGAATAAAAAGTAATTGCCCCTCTTAACAATTGCATTTACTGAAGAGTCTCATGTTAGAGGCTTTATTGTCAAATCAATCCAACCTATTTTTTTCCTAATGCTAGGTTTTCAACCAAAAGCCAGATTCACCATTGCATAGGCCAAGGATGTGTCACTATTGATCTCGAATACAACCAAATGTGTCTTATGATCACGTTGCTATACATTTTGCATAAATTCCCACAAAATGCAGAGTTACAAGATACCCCCAATAGTGTATAGAATATGCATTCATCTCCCAGAATATGTCCAATGAAAACATTTCAATTAAACCACATAAGCTTTGTTCTTTTTAAATGAATCAATAGTGATCCCACTCGGTTAAAGGTGAAGCATAGTACCACCTAAGTAGCACTTCACATAAAAAAGAAGTTAACTGACTTAACTACAATGAAAAAAGTAGCTCCTTCGTATCCAGAAGAACCATTTTCTACGGTGAAGAAGCTATTAGCATGTCCACATATTGACTCTGAACTGTTACTTGCAAACTGATTCGATATCTAGGTTTAGAGAAAAAGGAGATCTAAAGTATTGTAGGGTAGTAAAGCATCTCAGGAACGGGGTTACATAACTGTAGACCTCATTTTTCAGGTATTGAATAGATGACACAAGAGTAACAATGTAGATAGGATATTAGATATTAAAAACTTGAGGATGGAAGGCTTTGGATACTGACCATTTAACAAGCGTACTCGGATATCTTTCAAATTCATATGCTCAAGGTTATCATCTTCCGCTGAAGAATGTGGGTGTGTTGATTCACCAGTCACATCGTTTAAGCTTTTGATATAACGACGCACAGTAGGCCAGTCAGCAGGTCCTAGTTCCTCATCATCTCCAAGATCGCCAAAGGCCTGTAATGCTTTGTTCAGCATTTCATACTTCGTGTAATTCAGAATTCGCTTCTGCAAAAGGTAAGATAACGGCAAATCAGGATAACTTTTCTATGGATCACGATGGATCCCATGGACTTATACACATTCGAAAGTCATATTCATGGATCAATGACTAATATTGCTGTTTAAGAACATATCATAACTCTGGCGCTGAAAGACAGTATCATATAAGAGCATTTGGTTACTGGTTTAGTGGAAGTCGTTGATTCCGTCATAATGCTGGTGACTGGCCAATTTTTAAACAATGAAGGCAGATGGATTAGATGATTGTACCTTTGCGGCTGATAGCTTATCCATCTTAAGGCTACTCAATATAAATTGTGTCGTTGATCCATTGACAATAAGAGTAAGGAAAACAATTCCACCAGTTAAAAAGACAAACTGCAGAAGCAAGAAAAATAAGATCATGTCAACTTCTGATATGCACATATATGCAACGGTAGTAAGTAGTAACCATTGATGAATCCAAAAATTGAGATTTTTGCCATTCAAAATGGTATTATCTTGATGCTAGTAATAACTAATAAATAATAATTTGATCGTCACATCGCATACCAGAGATCCAGTATCAGAACTGATATGTGATGACTTGCCACCGGAACCCTAAACGATCAGAAGAGAGGATCAAATCATTATCGAAGTAATGGCAATGCTATACATAGGTGATGGAATAAGGGCCACATGAAGCTACAATGATAACTACGAGAAACCTAAGTACAAATATCTATTTAAATGAAAATTAATCATGAAACCCTCAAGCAAGTGATTCTATGCAGGATAATGGACCCACGCAACCTGAACAAACAAATACTCCGAAAATTTCAATAGCACTAGACAGACCATTACTACAAATTTTGGCGTGATAGGAGCTTTACTTCTTTCATAATATTATACTATCTATGTCATATTTGAAAATTATGCCAAGATTTCGAGATTCTAAAATAAATCAATTTTTCAGCAATTGGCAAGTCTTATTTGCCTGCAATTAGAACACATTGCACATATTTTCCTTTTTTTGTCAATTAAAATTAACTAACCAAAATTAGATGCACTATATAAGGTAGAATCTAGCATGGTCAGAATCTCACTCCATAAGGAGTAAACTAAGCAGTCATCATTTGCAATAGAATTAAGTGATGGATAAAAAATTAAGAGAGGAAAAACTGGAGGAGGCAAAATAGGAGACTAACTTGCCTTAACAGAAAGTGCAAGTGATAATGCTACAGCTCCACGCAAACCAGACCAAACAAGAATGATCGCTTCTTTCCATTCGAGGCCATAGCCAAAATATTTCAGAAGTGGAAACAGTAAAACAACTACAACCATCCTGGAAAGTTGAACAAATGCATACAAAAGGAACAGATAACCCCAGGAATTATCTGCAGAAAAAAGAGAAGAAAACACAGTTAATAGAGTGTACAGGAGGCTCGTGTTGACATGGTTAGCCATAAGCTTCAAAGGCATCTTTTAGCACCACTGTCTCACAGAAAGGTGAAAAGTGCAGAGGCAAAACTCATTGAAAAGTCAAGGTTCACTGATTTGACAGCAATAACCCCTCAAAGGATCAATACAATAAGGGTATAGAAAATTGCAACTGTTTAGAAAAAAGAAAATTCTAAATTAGCGAAATTATTGATATGGGCCACAAGGGTTTTTTGAAGGGAAACAACAGTGTACCATAAGAGTTTTTTGAAATCCTTAAATGGAAACAGTGGTGCATACCACAGTTGAAGGTGGTGAAAGCTCGAATCATGTTGAGCTAGAAAAGGATGGATGGTATAATAGCAGGGGAAACTAGAAAACTTGAAGATTGGTTGCAACTTCAAATTCTAAACAGTCCTAGAACTCAAGACACGCATCTGTGGCAATGATATACTATGCTGCGTTTAATTTATAGCTATAATATAGAAGAGTAAGCTAATGCTTATTGAAATAGCAGATCACAGAAGCACAGTAAGTTAATTGAGCTGTATGCATTTAACTGAAGTGCATAAAACAAAACCAATAGGACATAAAACCTAACATGCTAAAATAAGTTTTAGCATTTCAAATAAAAGTGCCAAGCTAAGGATATAAGAAGTATGGTTTCAGAAATAGACTACATATCCATGTAAAAAGTAGAACAAGATATTTACCGTGGATTGTAAATATATTGCCACTTCTGAAAATACTTTCAGCGATAACTACTCCACTGCAAAGCCAGAAAGGAAAACCAGATTGCTAAGTATTTTAATACGTAGATGAAAGCAAATGATTTCGAATTATAAAATAAAAGCAAGATAGAGCATGTTTGGATTTGATTGAACGTTATGAACGAAAAAACAATAGCACACAAGACTTCATGGTTAAGCAAATTATTTACATTCACGGGCTAAGAGAAAACAAAAGTCACTATAGAATTCTTTATGTGGTATAGAGAACAGAGAACACACACCCAAGCTTCAAACCTTTCATGTATCTAAGCTCCCTCTAGACTCCCTTAACTCAACATAGGCTAAGACAACCCACATATATGGACCCACAAAATAATATATAATTGTACATATAATAACCCAGATTTAGAATTGAAGTATTTTCAAAAGTGGCAATATTTAAGTCAAATTCTAAGAGGGCACGTGAAAAAAAACCTAACTGCAATAAGTATCTGTGTAAGAAACCAAAATCTAGACATTTGCCCTAAACAATATCGTTTGATCATAAATTACACGATTTTGAGAGTTAAATATTTTATAAAACAAGTCAAAATAATTTAATCTACATCTTTATTTAACACATATTAGTTGAACCATGAAGCACAAACTTGCGAACACAAATATATAGCTCTTAACAGACATTAAAAAACTCAAAAATCGTTCTTACCTTAGAATGAAGATCAAGGTATTAGCAATATAGGCGACCATTTCCCTGTATATGAAAAGAATATAGGCAACAATTAAAGACATTAAAATGAAACTTTACAAGGACAGACAAAAATATGTATCAAAAATATATAATGGCCAATATGATACTAATCACATTCATCAGACCATGGATTTTATTTTATACAATCAGAAAGCACGTTTCAAATAAAAGATAAAGGGGAAAGTAAGGTTTGACAATAGAGTTTCTCAATTTGGATACATTTCCAGGTTTTGCAAATTCTAAATAGGCATAGATATAAGTATTTTGGTTATTTCATCCAGGAAAATTGGAGAGGTCAACTAAAAATAAGTAAAAGTTGGAGAGACACACACACAAGAATTAAATAGATATGTGGTAAGTTCCAGGTCACACATAAAAACAATGCCATTCCAGATGGTAATCTCCTTAGGATCCAGCCATGTTTTATATGATTAAATAAACCAAAGCTCCTGCTTTCAGCAAATGCTAGCACATAAGACCCCATGCTAATTTTCTGAAGTTTGAACTTTGTGTTTCAGTCAGACAGTGCCTCTAACACAGACATGGGTGGTGCTCGAGTGAAAGTAGGAACTCCAGTAGAAATCATAAAAGATTAATGCAAACATAGTTATTTAAAAGTGATGCAATAAGGATAAATCAACAACCATACAAATACTTAGAAATGGAATAGCAGGAGATGAGTTTTTAACCGAAGAGAAATACCAAAAGTAATGCAAGCTTTGCTGACTTTCACCCTTGAAGGCAGTTCGAGCAAAAGCAGAGTAGAACCTGCACGTGGATATCAAATCAAGACTTGCTTATTCAAATTTTACAGTAAATGACAACATTCACGAAACCTACATTCCCAAAGTCATGACCGTCAAGACTCCAGAAACATCAAGTCCTTCTTGGGCCTGTTAAAAATAAATGCTTTCAACTTCCTGATTAAAGGAAAAAGTTGCCAAAGAAAATAATTATGGCATTCCAGCCATTGCTAGAAGAAATTGCAATGTAATTGAGTTGCATTTATTCAGGGGAAATCCAGAACATATTACACACCTGCGAAGATCTCTAGAAGACATTTTAGGAATCCTTTAAATATCTCACAAAACATTATGTGTGGAAATGGAATATCCAACCAGTTGACAACCAAGGGATACACAAAATCTTATGCTCTTTCCTTCATACAACAATTAAATCAGTCCCAACATTTCAATTTGCATACCATTAGTCCATACGACATTTGACTCGGTTTTATCTTACAGAGTGACCATATTTTGTACCATTCCATAGAGATAGGCGTTAGAGCATTTGAATACTAGCAATATCAAAAAAACATGATGAATCAGAAGAATGTACAAGTGAAATAAATCCTGGGTTTCAACGAAAAAGATTTTGCTATTTATAAATGAAGGGATGCTACCCCAAGATGTTCATCCTTGCAACAAAATGTGAATGTTTAAAAATAGTATGTCTCATCAATTCAAGGTTTCAGTAACCTTAGCTTGTCATCCTCTAAATGTTTCAGCAGTTCTAGCCCATTGTCCCTTAATTTTAAGGAGGACAGAAGATTATCTGAATAGGAGATGCTGTCACTGAAAAAATGGTTGAACAAGAACAGTTTTGGCAGGCAATAAAAAGTTGATATACAAGGAAAGCATCATAATCCAGAAAGCCCAGAAGTAGACGGCCCTAGGTTAGCCGGAGCCTTGAGGCCAGATTGGAAACAAAATGCTCTCAAGCATGTCAAAGCAACTCAATATACAGCATAACATTAACAATGGCTTAAATATTAGTTTTAGGAGGACAAGAGGCATATTATTGGTTTTGCAAAAGAATTTGGATGCTCAAAAACACCAAAAACTAACTAAAACTGTGATTAAAGTTGGTATGCAAAAGGATGCATACCGTGAAGAAGGCTACATAGCTCACAGCAAGAGTCAGTGATATTTCAATAACTGTGTCGTTGAATATAAACCCCAACCACAAGACAGATGCTATTCCAAAAGCAAGACCAAGACCTACGCTGCATGATGAAGAAAAACAATCAAGCTATATAAAACATTGATTATTACCTCCCGATAATGGAAAACTTACGCTCCAAGAGAAACTCGACACAAAAATTTGATTACTTCTCCCCAATTAAAGCTCCAACCAAGAACCATCCGTAAAAATAATTGGTAGACGACAATTGCAGAACTGAAATCACAGACATTTTTTATAAGGAACACGTTTAGCAGTTGAATAGACTTCTGACAAAGAAGAACAGGTCGCATGATTGAAGAATTCTAAGACAATCGATTAATCATGTCAGGGAAACTAACAGTTCTTCTAATGCAATTGAAATTTTGAGTTACAATAACATTTCGTTAATCATTATACCCGTCATTCATCAAGGACTCTCCTTCAATTATAGTGCTCAACTTTTTGCTAGCACCCAACTCTTTCAGGAGAGCCACAACGGCAACAGGATCAGTAGCACTGAGAAGCCCACCAAGCAGGAGTGAAGTTTTCCAGTTCCAGTCATACGGAAAAGCAAGCTGCATGCCCTCAATTTCAGAAAAATGATAAATGAAGTTCAAGAGGCAAATAAAGCAGGCTACATCTGACCTTTAAAGCAGATCCAAGACAAAATGTAGAAATGAGAACTCCTGGGCCAGCAAGTATAAACATTTGCAT
The DNA here is from genome assembly GCA_025802335.1 of Pinguicula primuliflora. Classification (NCBI taxonomy): domain Eukaryota; kingdom Viridiplantae; phylum Streptophyta; class Magnoliopsida; order Lamiales; family Lentibulariaceae; genus Pinguicula; species Pinguicula primuliflora. Next base: position 428,277 of record JAOYMZ010000002.1, read on the forward strand.
GAAACATCTCTGTGTCGAGCAGGAAAAAAATGGTTTTGATAGCAATCCATAAGATTTTTTATCATGAAAACGCTCTTCATAAGGAATGGTGGTAATTAAGTTTAATTCATAATGTATAGAATAATGTTGAAAGCAGTTATGCTCAAACTCTTGAGCTTAATAACACCTTTATCTGGTGTACTTCCATTGAAAATGAACTCTCAAACAGAAGGGCAGGAAGGAACACAGCCAAGAGAAGATCGGGATCAATATTGGACCCTATAAGGCGAGCAAAAAGGTACCGTGTATTAACAGCTGATGGATAATCAAATATCTAGCAACATTTTTACTGAAATATGTTTGTTTATGCAATTTACTTAGCCAGCTTGGGGTGTTAGGAAATTAATAGACTTACATATACGAATTCCATCGCCAATCTTTCCCAAACCTTTATTTGTTCCATGCTCTGTAAACAAGTTCGTCAGCATCAAAAATTTAGTTAAAAACCTGTCCTACATGCATGATTGTACACATCTAAATCTTTAATGAACCAAAATCAATCAAAAGCCAAATCATAGAAAAACAGAGCTCCAATAAGTTAACATAAGCTGTATAATCTACATTAAAAAGAGAACAACACAGAACAATTCAACTCTCAAGAAATCCGATAAAGAGTCCGAACCTAAGGCGCCCAACCCAATGCCCAGAACCAGTAGCGCTACAGTGTATGGCACCCGAGTTCCCCTGAGCACAAACCGACTAGCAATCCCCAGCACCAAGCTGATCCCGACGAATATGACCGCATCTGTTGGGTTCCACTCCATAGAGGAAGTAGGAGTAGGAGTCGGAGGAGAATATACATCCTCCATAACTCCCAGCGGCATGAATACCGTTCCAGTACTCAATATCGACACCATGACTCAGCAAGCTGGACAACTGAACCTTTTCAATACGGTCCCCACTCCCCACCCAGAGTTCAGTTATCATGCAATGAATACACAAATTTTCATGCCTATTCAGGTCGGCTGCACGCTGGGAATTTGAAATCTCTCAGCTTGTGTTGAACTGACGCACGGCAAGAGGTGGGGTCCTTCAACTGTATCAGTATGGGATCACGGAATGGATCACGTCAATCAACCCATATATAGATATTTGTCCTTGTGTGTGGGTGTGTGGGTGGTGTGCAGCAGATGTATTCACGCTTGGCCCCTTCAACTTTTCGTCAATTGAAGATTCAGAACGTGGTAAATTTTCATTACTCGTCCAAATTTCAAATGGGAGAGTGGATTTTCAGGATGGGAATCGGGTAATGGTGAAGTGAAAATCGTCGTCATTTTCGACATGCTTCAGCTCGTCTCATATAGTGACCGAATACAGGAAAAAGGGGCGAAGACAGTTAAATCACAACCACGGATCGAGAAAGCTGTGGGCCCGACCGGTTTGGCCGCCACGCTACAGAGATAACAATCAAGACCAGCTGTCCAGCTTCATATTAAAATATTATCGAAATTGATCATGCATATTAAAATATTATATACAAGATATTTGAAAAAAATTCTCAACTTTAGTATATTATTTAGGATAATGATATTTGTACATTATTTATTTATAAATATTAAAATTTGACACACTTTAAATTACATTCACATTTTATATTTGTGAAATTGTCACTATTGATGAAAAATTAATATATTAAGGATTAAAAGTCCTTACACTGTAACAGATTGATACCGTACCCCAACATTGGCATCGGGTTTGCACTTTAACTTTAGACCCCCTTGAAGAGGAATTTTTTTGAGTCACTACTGTTTTTGTTATGTATGAGGGTGCGAGGACCAGTGTGCGGACTTCAGTGGGAGAAACCAAGTATTTTTTGATGGATATAGGGTTGCATCAAGGGTCAGCACTAAGTCTGTTCTTTTTCACGGTAATTATGGATGTACTCTCTCAGGATATACAGGATGAAGTACCATGGTGCATGCTGTTTGCGGACGATATTGTCTTGATTGCTGAGACGAAGGAGGAGGT
>JAOYMZ010000002.1:435529-453212 GCA_025802335.1 Pinguicula primuliflora
CACTCACTTCTTGCAAGTTTGTTATTCGGTAAAAGGTTGAGAAAATTGTCATTTTCCTACACTACTACTTCTTACAGCTTATACAGCTGATCAGTTTGCAACTACCGGCCAATATGAGCGCTCAGGCGAGCATGGCACAACAGGGGCTTATGAGACTGATCCGTATTCGACCACTGGCACCACCGGGGCTTATGGAACTCACGGCGGTGGAGGAGGTGCTCTGGAAACCACTGAGTCTGGCCATGAACATCATCAGAAAAAGGGTGTTATGGAAAAAATCAAGGAGAAACTGCCTGGCACACATCATCATTAGACAAGGATACATGGCTTGCATGATTCCATTCAAATAAAACATAAGAGGAGGTTTATGTTTGGCGTACATTTGTAACAATAAGCCAGACATCATGAGTGTGCGTGCATGAGTGATTGATTATCTACTGATTGTGCTTTTAATTACTGGAATTTCATTTTACTCTGTACAAAAGTTCAAATGATCAGCAAAAATCACAATTACACAAAGTCGCAAGCAGGAACATGATTCATTCATCCTGTGAAGTGATGGAATTGTTAAAGAGTTGTCCCACACCGGTTTGGAAAGGGAAAGGGATGAAATATATGTTTAAATAGGAATTGTGGGGAGCACTTCAAGGTTTTAATCGTGATACCCACATTTCTATCAGTTTAACCTCACACGTATACTTGCATACACGAGACCTAGTTGTCCTGGGCTCGATTTATTCAAAGTCCGTTGACCCGCAGTTAGTTCGGACCGGCTTAATTTTTATATAAAATTTATCAGGAATCTCATCGTATGGCAATTCTCTCATTTTAAGACGAGCAATACTACGTATATTTACTTTTTTTATACATAATTAAATATACGTAGTAAAACGACGTCATTTTGTATAAAAACACACATTTTTTTAAACAAAACAACGTCGTTTTATGCATTGTACTTAATTATGTATAAAAAAATAAGCATACTTAATATTTCCTTTTAAGACCAACTTCTTGCTTTTACGCTACTAGAATTTTAAAATTATAAAACAAATTAAATCTCAATTTTCAAGCACGCTTTCATGATACGCCTTCAGGCTTCATCTCTATCGTTCGGTTCTGTTAGCCAGAAGCCCAGAACCTTTCATTAGCAAATTCAATTGGGCCATCTCAAAATTCTGATGACGTGAATCTGTTCGGAGAGGAGAAATGCATTTACTGTTGCTCCGTGTTTTGCATCTTTAGCAAGATTCTCTCTTTCCTCCCAATATGATGTTGAATTGGTCTTCAATACCCTAACGTCTTCTGTCTTCTCTTCTCTTGGGCAACCTCGGAAGTCACATGGTGGCATCAGAATTGAAGCTTGCTGGAACTTTATAGTTTGCGAATACGACTAATCCGAGTTCCTAATTCATCGCTGCAATAGAGTGTATTTGGTTTGCTTTTGATTCATTTCGGGGAAAACGAAGTAGAAACATTGGCTCTGGTTAGTGGTGGATTGAATTTCTCATTGTGAAGAAAGGGCATCATGTTTGCAACTGCAATCAGGTACATGGCGAAGAAGCCAAAGCCGAAGATGAAACCTATAGAACTCAAAACTCCTCCCGAGCAAACACAGACAATCACAAGGGTCATTTTTGACATATTGAAGGAACATGGACCTCTAACCATTGCCGACACCTGGGAACATGTTAAGGTATGTCTTCTTGGATATCTATGTGAGCAGCCCACGGACGATTGAAGTTTCTGTTTTTTTTTAATGTTGTTGTCCAGATTTGATGTTTCCATCTCCTTGAATGACTTTGGATTGTAATAGTTGTGTGATCATGTTTGTTGTTGTTGATTGGTCATTAGTGAGCTTCACCTATTGCTTTTCACTCTTTATCCCGAAATATAGCTAATCAAAAAAATTCTTAGGACGTTGGTTTAATGGGGCTGACAAGCAAAAGGCACATGAAAGTAGTGATGAGATGGATGAGGGAGAGGCAGAAACTAAGGCTATTATGCAATCATGTTGGTCCTCACAAGCAATTTTTGTATACTACATGGTTCACAAAATCTGATGTCAGGCAGACAAGACCTGGACCTGATGTCTCACGGCCTAAGACATGATCATTTTGTGCTCGAACTGTAGAGACAAACCTTCTACGGACTGTGAGTACAGGGCTTACATCTGTCTTGTTGACAAGCAAAGCACACCTGTTTGTTTTTCATTATGTCCAGATATCAGAAGTTTATCGTTAGTACTCGGTTATACTGAGCAATAAAACCTTGTAGACTTGTATTTCTGGTTTGTTACATCTCAATTATCATTTATCAATACCGAAGTTGATTGCTGATGCCAAGCTTAATCAGAGTATGCACGCTTCTTAATAACCAGAGCTGCTATACTAATAAGCACACCAAATACACGCATAGTTGTGGGTTGCACATGCTGACATGTGGGACCCTCAAAACTCATATGTGAGTGAAGGCGTGCGTTTGTGGTGCTCATTAATCGTGTGTTTTAGCATTTTCCCTTAATAACCAGACTGACTAGTACGCACATATTGTTTCATTCTGCTTTCCTGTTATGTACTGATCAGAAGATGGTTGTGTGAAACATTCATATCAAGGTACCACCTTATGGTCATTTCAACATGACTTGCGAAATTTGTGAAATCTTCTAGCTTACTCCTTCCCACCATCCCATTTTATGTCATTTATGATTTGGCAGATGCAAATATTTGGCTACAGAACAACAAAGTAAGCACGGTAATAGTGAAATTAAATATTTCTTGAATTATTGCAAATGAGTGTGTAATACAATATACTTGTTAGTTTCCTTTAACAGAATGCGTGTAGCAGGTGTCCTACTCCCAGGTTGAACTACTAATATCTTCAACTTTCGTACGTCAGAGGGGCAAGAACCAGTCCCATGAACTACTATTTCTGTGAACTTGAAAGCAAAGCTGCAAACTTCATATAGGTTTGGTCTATCTGCTGCATGATTTCGTGATAAGCATCATGGGAAGGTAACCACTTCAACTCAAAGTCCCACCAACTCCAATATCCTGACCCACTTTCACAACTTTTCCTTTCATGCTTGAACTCTATAAATCCCAAATGTTGGCCTAGAATTTATACATAACAAACACCTTGAAATAACACATTCTCTCAACACCAAAACTCTTGCAACTAGCAAAGACAATGGCTGATAGTAATTGCATCAGCTTTTGCTTGGTCTTCTTTCTTCTTGCATTTGCACCTCTTTGCTTATGCAGAAGCACCTCTGGAGGCTACTTGTATCCGCAATTTTATGACAGGTCTTGCCCGAGAGCCAAAGAAATAGTCTACTCTGTCGTTGCAAAGGCTGTTGCTAAGGAAACCCGTATGGCTGCTTCACTTCTCAGGCTCCATTTTCATGATTGCTTTGTGAAGGTATATCTGGTTGCTCCTCTCTCTATATTCCGCACCTCCGGCCTTGCGCACACAAAATATGTGTAACATGGCAAAATTTTCTCAAGACACTTTGATCACTTCTGATGGTTTATTTATAAAACTACACAATAACATTTCATTCTTGGGTTATAGGGCTGTGACGCGTCGATACTCTTGGACAGCACGGGGACCCTGACAAGCGAGAAGAGATCTCTGCCTAATACGAACTCCGTTCGCGGGTTTGAGGTGATTGATGAGATCAAATCTGCTCTTGAGACAGAATGCCCACGAACTGTTTCCTGTGCTGATATCGTGGCTCTGGCCGCTAGGGATTCTACAGTACTAGTAAGTGATCTGCACACAAACAAGAAACGACAAACATTGCGGAGCTTAATGCAATTGCAAGTTGTGATGATTTTGAAACAGACCTGACACGGTGACTTCGGTCTCGTACGTGTGTGCGCGTGAGCAATGTATAATGAATGTGGACTTAGGGTCTTAAAATTTAACACAGCAAAATAATAGAGTGAATCACTACATATCATTATATCGATTTTTATGTTTGTAATCCGTGTGACAACACTTTCCTCGTAAATCCTATTTGATTTTGTTAATGCAGACAGGAGGGCCTACTTGGGAGGTTCCATTAGGCCGAAGGGACTCCAAAGGTGCCAGCTTGAGTGGCTCGAACAACAACATCCCTGCACCTAACAACACTTTCCAGACCATTCTCACCAAGTTCAAGTTGCAAGGCCTCGACATCATTGATCTCGTAACGTTATCTGGTATCACTAACTGTGCACAATACGTCCAATTGAATTATGTTTCAAACTGTTATTCAGTGTTCGAGAAAACGTTGGGTGGACTCTGCGCGGTCAGTAGACACCCGCCTAGAAGGCCATATAAGCGGCCTAAGCGGGTATTCGGACAGAGCGGACCGACTTCTCGAACAGAGTTATAATTACAAGCCTATCAAACAGGACAAATGTAATTTACCCAATAAATCTTCCATCCCTTTTATTTACAGGAAGCCACACCATTGGAAATGCAAGATGCACTACTTTCAAACAGAGGCTGTACGTCCAATCAGGAAACATACTACCAGACTCCATGCTCGATCAATCCTACGCAGTCCAGTTGCGCCGAAGTTGCCCCCAATCCGGTGGGGATCAGAACTTGTTTTTGTTGGACCCTATCTCTCCTGCAACGTTTGACAACAGCTACTTCAAGAACTTACTGATGTCAAAGGGACTTTTGAGTTCCGACCAAGTTCTGGTGACGAAAGATCAGGAGACACTGGGGCTTGTGAAGATATACGCTGAAAGCAATGAAGTTTTCTTTGAGCAGTTTGCCAAGTCTATGATCAAGATGGGGAATATTTCACCATTGACAGGAACAAGAGGAGAAGTCAGGACCAACTGCAGAAAGATCAATGCTTAGTGTGACCAAACACAAACTTATGTGCAAGAAAGAAAATTGGATTTCTGCAATGGTGCAAAGTGTTATAGCTATTTAAAATTAAATGGGTTAAAGCTCACGTCCCAAAAATTCTACCCCCTCCAACTATTTGTTTATGATAAAGCAGGGCATCAAGACAATTAAATTAATATTCAGAATTTTAATTTAAATAGTTGTTGATTAATTTCACTTATTGCATTATCATTAATACTACACATACTTATTCTTTTTTTAATTAAGCCCTGTATGCGCAATGATTTTTATTTTTATTTTTAGAATGTGTGGTGCTTTATGCAAGTTTTTTAAAAATATTTATTTAAAATTCAATTTTAATTATATATTATAAAATTAATAATACGTTACCAAAATAACATTCATTTAACTAATTAAAGATGATAATAAAGATAATTTATCTTTTATATAGTTTACGTATTTGGTATAATTTCAAAATTATCATTTTAATTTTTAGAAGAAAAAAATATATGTCATGATATACTTATTTTTTAGAAAATGAAAGTTCTAAAAATTAGAACAAGTAGCAGTATTTTTACTGCGCAAAACAATTTTTTTTTTTAAATTTTATAATTTAATTATAATTTTTAAAATTCTGTATAAAATAGGATTTTAATGGGCAAAATGACTTATTCTTACATTATATAATTGATTTTTAATTCGGGCTGTTTAAATTTTAATCAATGAAACTTTAACACTCACCAAATAACCAAATTGCTTGAACTACCCCTGGTCTCCTCTCCCGCAGGCGGCATCCCTCATTCTTGCTGAAGAACAACTTCCCTGCGACATCATCTTCGGGAGTTTTCTGCAGGTAATCTCCGACTAGGTTATGAGTTGTTTTTATTCGGTTTTCAATATAGGTTTGTTTTTATTCGATTTTCGATTTAGATTTGTTTTTATTCGATTTTCGATTCGGTTTATTTGAGTTGTTCGAATTAGTTTGCTTGGGTTCGGTTTTTGAATTATGTTTGCTTGGGTTGTTTTTTGATTTTCTTATCAATATTCTGGTTGATTTCTGCTCTGTTTGTTGTATATAAAAATCATCATCCTTGTAATAGTTGCTTCTGTCGTTTGGGGTTTGCTTTCATATTGCCTATAGCGACTAGAAAAGTTTGCTGGGGAACTTCGTCGCCCTCAGGCGTACAAAATGAGCATAATCCTAATAAAATTACTAATCTACTAAATTTTTTATTTTGCAAAGCAAAAGTTGTATCCAGGTTGAATTTGGATCCAGTTTCAAGAAATGCTACTAAAGCTGAAACCTTTCTACCCTTTAGCAGTTGGAGAGTTGAGCCAGTTTTTGATCATTCGATATTCATCTTCGAAATCCTCCAAGGTTGAAACTTTGTAAAGCTGCTACGATTAGCCAATCAACCCATCATATTTCTTCTGCGATGAGGCACAAATTTTCTTTCCTTATCTCACGGGCACTCGACCACTTGCCAAGAAAACCAATCAAAATCCCGTTGCAGAATCCTAATTTCTTCCGAAATTTATCAACTTCAGAAAAAGAATCGAAGTTTACTCCATCTGAACGAGTATTGGAGATCGTTGATGAAATTGTTGGTCTCACATTGGTTGAAGTTGCGGATTTGACTGAACTTTTGATAAAGAAAAAAGGAATTAAGGAAATGCCAATGATGACGCTTGGAATGGGCTTTACTCCGGGAATGGCAGGGGCGAAGGGGAAGGGTGGCGGCGCTGCGGCGAAGGAAGAGGCGAAGAAGGAGAAGACTGCATTTGATTTGAAGCTTGAGGGAGGGTTTGATGCATCTGTCAAGATTAAGATTATTAAGGAAGTACGTGTAGTAACTGATCTGGGTTTGAAGGAGGCCAAAGATCTGGTGGAGAAAGCGCCAACTTTGTTGAAGAAGGGGGTGACTAAAGAGGAGGCTGAGAAGATCATTGAGAAGCTGAAAGCTGTCGGTGCTAAAGTAATCATGGAGTGATTGAGGTAAACGAGCTGGTCCTTGTCGCTTTAGGAATCTCACTTGAGATGCAGAGTAGAAGTTATTTTGTTTCTATATTTTGATTAGAGATTGTGTCTTAATGAAAAGTTGTAAAGATTTTTAATTTTTAATTTTTAATTTTGTGGAGATCTCTCAGATCATCATCCTCATTATTTTTATGCTGCTTTACAAGTTCTAGTTGTTATGCATATATGATGGTTTAGTAGTTCAACATACTTGGCAGTTACATAAGTGGATTGCCGAATTGCATTTCTGCATTTAGAATTTGTTCCGTCTCTAGTTTCTTGTTTAAAACCAATACTTCTTGAGTAAGGGGCATTGGGTATGCTTTCTTCCTCAGTCTTGGATAGTATTGGAACTTTCTTTACGTCTTTCAATTTTCATGTTCCCAGTCCCACACTTGTTCTGGCATATAACAAGTCTACCAAGCTCTAATTTGGTTGTATAGAGAACATGTTAAATATTAGAGTGCAAGTATCTTTCGGTTCATAGAGTGGCCAAGAGTAGGGAGTGGAGGCTCGAATTTTCCTATTTCTTACCCAATCTGTAATACTAAAGTTCTTCATCCAAAGTGTTCACCTCCACAGGATTTGTACTCTATTTTTAATTTCGGGGAGAAATAGAGTTGCACATTGATCTAGTGGTTATAGGAGTGACAATTGATTTCAGATCACGGATTCAAATCTCCTCAGTCACATTACCTACCAAAAAAAATCTTGGATTTAAGCTGTGGGTTAGGACATATTCAAATGGCTTTTCTGGATTAGGACATATTCAAATGGCTTTTCTGGCATGTTTTACTAAATTCAAAGACAATCTGAAATTCTTATCAACTGCATCATTTCAATCCCCTCAGGTCTCTGGAGAAGTTTCTTTTGGTATGCAACTCTAGCAACTACTAAAATATCCAGCAGGCACCTGGCATACGAACCGATAGAGATCGTATCTGAAAGCATCAAAATGCACGCAGGTTGCAAGCCAAGGACAGCAATGTGATGCCCAGGATGATGTCAATTTTGCAGATTCAATAACTTGAGATGGATTAAATTAACATGTGAAAGTTAGTTTCAGGAACATGTAGATGATGCACAATTTATTAGCATTATTGTTTGCAGAGTTCGACTTCTTTGTTGAGCGTTTGATGTGAATGACTTTTACCAACCGATGCTACACTGATATGCATAGAACAGATTATGCCAGTTTGAAATTTATTCAACATAATTTTTTGATTCAACATGTTTCCTTCTACCTTTTTATCTGCCGCAGACATTAAGAAACATTTGTATATTTCTGAACAGATTGTATACGTACATGGCCATGAAAATCAAGCAGAGCATAACTTGGCATTTGGTTGAGGATGATAGCACATGCTAAGCGATTGTCCTCTGTGGTTTGTTCAGTCAACTTTGGGATAATATGGATGCGGGGAGAACTTTATAAGGGTTGAGAATTCCATTAGGATCCAGAAGTTTCTTAATAGAAGCCATTAGTTGAACCTGTAGAAGGAAATAAATACCCATCGAGAGAGATTATTATTGTTATTATCATCATCTTCATATTCAATAGCAGCACAAAGAAATGGATGAACTTACTGTTTCAGCAGATTTGCTGTAATGAATTTTATCTGCTTTCATTAACCCAAGGCCATGCTCAGCGCTAATGCTCCCGTTTTGCTTAGATGTCCATTCATAGACAAAAGGTTCAATCTTCGACAAAATCTGAGATGTATGTTTCCCTTTTAAAAGAAAATCGTAGTTGCGAAAATAAAATTTAACATGAATAACGAACAGGTTCTTACAGAGTCGTCATATTGATGAGTTGAAATATTGAGATGCAAGTTACCATCTCCCAGGTGACCATAAGCCACTACATTTGCTTCAGTACCTATACATTGGATAAAGGTCTGAGTTGTGCTTAAAGAATAGCTTCAGGAGGACAATATGATATATTTCCTAACATAAAACACAGATGTTCATTTGAAGTGATTCATTAAAATGTTACGTGTACCCCATTAATCCATTAATCGTTGAGTCAATATACAGGGATACTCAACGTAGCAAGTGAGTACTAAGATAGAATAATGATATATGTACATAATTTTGGTACACATAATTATGTACAACCAATCGAATGCGTACATGTCATTATAATTGTGACCACACATATTTTATTGGTGCATCATTCCACTATTGGTTGTACATATTATGTACATGTATCATTATTGACTATTGAGTAAGATAATACTGATAGATGACTTCAAACTTAAAGAACATTTAGTTACCAAGACGTTTGCGCATCTCCACGACAAGATCATACATTTTTTCTGGAGGCAATGAAAAGTCATATTTATACACAGCTCCTGCTTTCATCAGAGCTTCAGTTATTCCCTGCAGATACGGAAATTTAGCAGGGAGCATTTAAAACAATAGTGGATGCTTATGAAAGTTTTCTTATAATTCATAGAACAATGCAGCCTTAAGAGTGACATCGTAAATGAAGTTCGTGTACCTCACGTATTTTCCAAAAAGATGATGCTTGATTTATATCTTGTGCGAGAACTCCATCAGTCACCAAACCACTTTCAATGAGATGGAGAAGGAAAGCTTCAAGCTTCTCTCTTGTGATTGAGTTAGGCAATTGGAGGCCAAAGATAGAACAAATCTCATCAGCAATAAGTATCGTCAAATTATGTCAACAGTTTCGGTAAATAAGGCCAATTACAACGTTCAATCAGCTGCTAATAGTTACATGATCAGATGCAGAAGAGATGGGTGATGGACAACTTCTGACTGCCTATAGAATGAAGGATAAGGAAGTTTGTTACTAGTCTCAACTTCTAGTCAACTTAAGTAGTCTCATGGGAATATCGATATATATGATGACCAAGAATAACACGACTCCGAAGCCTCGGTAATTAGTAGGAAAACCCCAGTATGAAAAGGAAATCTACTTGACAATAACTATTTTCTGTTTTTTAAGATGAGGAACAATGAGAAAAAAGAGTATGTGGCTAAGGAAAAACTAGAGAAAGAGTATCTGGTCAATTATTTTACAGATTTAGAAAATAAGTGAAGGATTAAAAACATAAAGACGATAATTACTTGTCATGAGATTCTGTGCTTCCAGTTGTCTCTATGAGTACATAGAAATTGTGCTTCGACGAAGGTAGTGGATCCCGAAGACCATCTAAATGTTTCAGAACCTATGACAGGGAAACACACCAGCACAAGTTCAGTATAACAGAAGTCACAAAAATGTTCCTCATAACATGACCCTGTAACAACTAGAATGGATTTTAGTATAGAGGATAATGATGGCAAGTGCTTCTTTTGGGTGATCCTTGGATGCATGCACAGCTTTAACGTTTCCGCTACATCCCCGAGTAAGTATGAGGTAAATAAGCCATATGAGTCATAACTAACCATGCATGCAGTATTTCACAGTGTACATCCACAGAACATCATCATGTTGGTCTATAAAATAAGTACAGAAATGTATATATATTGAAATATTAACTGTCACCAAAACACACACAATTATGAGACACTCATACAACTTCTTCACGCATAGGTATCCTAGAGGTATCTTACCAGTTCCATAGCGTTGATATCCAAAAATTCGAATGCAGATAGAATTTCACCAACCTTCCTCTTCGCTTCGGACAATACTTTCTACAAGAAGATAGATAACACATGAATCTCCATTTAGTGCTATACGAATTTCTATGGACCAAAGATCTACGCTCCATTCTACAATATCCCAGAGTATTAAAAAATGATGTTGTAAAAATGATGTTATACACCTCAACTATAACAAACAAACATCCAATACAGGTAATTAACGGTAACATGAACTTAAGTTTTCTTTACTAAAGTAGGGCCCTGCGACATACTTATTGAATGCAAATGTTTCTACGGTCAATATTTACCTGACAACTGGTATAATCTTTGCAAGCAAGGAAAGCAAGATTGACCGATGCCAATTTTGGAGGGGTAAGTATAGAGATCTTTGTTACTATTGCTAATGATCCCTCACTCCCTATGGCACATTGAGAACTGCCACAGTTAAGCAACATGTCGCCTGATGGACGTAAGCATGAAAATACACTGTTCACCTATAAATAAATGCTTCAGGTCATATCCTGTATTGTCCTTGCGCAAAGTTCCAAGCATATCCAGCACAGTACCATTTGCTAGAACAGCTTCAAGGCCTTACAACATGATAGATAGAAATACAGCTATATTACAAACTCTGCCATGCATCTGTAGGAAAAGAATAAAGAAGAAGAGAGGGAACAGAGAAATAACTAACCGAGAACACTTCCGTGAAGTGAGCCATAACGGATGAGACGCAATCCTCCAGCATTAGTTGAGACATTTCCCCCAATTTGGCAGCTTCCTTTAGCACCTAAATCGAGTGGCATAATGAATCTGGATGGGACAAAGATAACAAGAATATGTTACTAAAATGAAGATAATACATGAAATAAAATTCAGAAAATTCATACTAGATTTATACGAGTAAGCAGAAGAATTGCTTCATTACCAGAGGCTGAACCTTTGTCATGGTTCTAAAAAATGATCCACACTTTGATAATAAGATGACTAATACAAAGAATTTTACCCTTTGCAGTCTAGGAACGAAATTAAATTTTCCAGAATGCATCCTGCTTCACACACAAGTATACCGCTAGCCTGCAAAGGACGAAAAAAGATTCAGAATCTCAGTAAAGATAAGTGAATCACTTCGCATTACGAGCTTACATTGAAAAGGATTATACCCTGATTCAAAATACAGAAAGTACCAAAATGATCATTAATAGTAAGAGAATTATGACAAGTGAAGTGACTGCACTGTTTCACGCGTAGTGTAGCTAGACAAAGGGAGTTGCCTATGATTCCCGTAAGCACCATTAGAAATCTTTAGGTGTAAAGGACAATCACTTTGCTTTGCACTCCTTTACCTTGTCAAAGGAAAGGATGTTATTCATGTGGCTAACGTTGACAATAACCTGAAAAATAAGAACTGAGTACGGGGAAAAAAATTACATGATAGTCACTTGGCATACAAGACACAAGCCATGAACATAAATACGTCATACCTCATCAAATACCGGTACACTTCCTCCGACAAGACCAGTATTTCCACCTTGGGGTACAACAGCCAAGCATCTGGAATTACAGTACTCAAGAATCTGAGAAACCTATTTAAGGAAAGAAGAAAGAAAACTGTTACAGCAGCAATGCCGAGAATAAAAAATGAAGCAATTTACTGCCTGGAAGAAAGCAAAAGAATACACTCCCATGAAGAGAGCCTTTTTCTCTTGAAAAATTATTAGATTTCATATCATTGCATGAATGAAAAAAAATTACAAGCAAAACAACAAATTCTTATAGCTTCTAGTTCTACCTGTATAAGGGAACCGGAACTAGTCATCAAGAAACCAGACAAACCTCAAGTACTTATGATCGGTTCTAATCGAAATACAACAGAATCCATAAGATAAAAAGTAGATATTCAGAACTAAGATCGGAGACTAACCTGCTGGGTGTTTCTAGGTTGAAGCATAAGCTTACTTGAGCCTTTGTATTTCTGCATCCAGTCGGTGTTTGCATCATCTAGCTTCTCCTTGTCCTCAACCACACCTTTCTCACCCAATATCTTCTTGAAATAGCTTATATCATCACAACTGATGGAAGAAAAAGATTGGTTTTTCATGGGTGTTGACGCCGCCGAAGCAAGTCTCCTATATTGAATTTGAGAGGCATAACGCTCAAATCCAGGTAAAGGAACCAGAGTGACATCGCCAAGGCCTCTTAAGAAGCAAAAATGGTTTGAAACAAGCCTACAGACAGCGCGATCATCTTGTTTAATCAGCTTAGGATTTTGCGTGAAGTTCTTAGTAAGACCTGCAATTAATGAAAATCCAAACCCGGCGATAGTAAAAAAGAAAAAGAAAAAGAAACAAGCTGTGATCGTTATAAAATTCAGACATTCTAACGGCGCCTGATTTCAACTTGCTCCTAACCAAGATCACGCCTAATTTCTGATAACACAGAGTAAACAATTTCTATAAATTTATGAAAAAGCAAGTTGATTCTTCCTTGCAATGCTAAAAGAAATCCAGAAACGAAAAACAAAATGAAGCAAAAAAAAAATAACAGCGGAAGTTAGCCCTACTCATTCTACATAATTTTTATGAAACAGCCATTTGTAAGTAGTACATTCCAATGGCAACCAGATATTTTTCATCAAAAAATTCATAATTTACTTTGAACGCAGGTTCCTGAATTGGATGACATACTATTTGTCCGAGAATGAAAGAGGCTTCTCGACAATCGCCTGAGCAAAAGATGACCTGCGCGCCAATTCTCCATTACGCAAAGGATCAAAACTGCATCTTTTCAACTAGAAATGCCTTACGGAGATGGATTAAAGGATCAACCAAGCAGGCACAATTCTCCGACGAGTAGCCAGCACCAGCAACCTGGAATTGGCTCCGGCGAAATACACGTGGAATTATAAACAAGCATTCTATCTGAGAAAAAAAGGAAAATGAAGATAACAATTCCGGGCCTTAATTTTTCGACTATTTTAAGAAATGGGTCTTCACTCTTACTCGTCAGGATAAGACTAGAGGGCTCAGGCCCGATTTGCACTGGCCCAATTTAGACGCCATATCCATCTTCTTCTTCACTGTTATCACAGATCATCGGCTCCTCTCATGGCATCCTCCTCTCTCTCGTCGGTCCTCAATCAACAAAGTTGCATAAACCTCTTGAAACGACGCTCAATCATTACTCAAATATTTTTTTCTTTAAAGCATTGCCAGTTTTTGCACACTGGAAAGGTTCGTGCTTTATCCGGCCGCAGCGCTCTGGGACCGGGAACCTCCGGTACAGGTTTTTCAATCAAGCTTTCCAGGAGCTTCTCGCAGTTGAAACCTGTGGATTCAAATGATAGCAAGTTTTCTGAAGGTCCAGGTCTGTACCATTTTAAAACCAAAGCGGCTACCGATGTCACCGACGCTAATAGCATTTCCGATCCTCAGCTCGAGTGAGTATTAGTATTTTGTTACCTATGGTTGCGGGTGGATGCACCTTAATGCGTACACCTGTGATCAAAATTGACTTTTAGTTGATATTACTGCAATTTGAAATACAACGGAATGTGCTGAATCAGTGTTTACTGTTGAGTGAAATAGATTTTGTGCGGTGAGTTCCTGTGTGAGTAAACGTCTGCAATTTTTTTCTTATCGATGATAAATGATATACAAAACCCTTTTGTTCACCACTTGCAAGTGAAGTGTCAACCTTAAATTGGAAGAAAATGTTGGACTTAATTTTTCTTGGGTGTTGACACCTCAGTGATATCACAAAGTGTATATCATTTTTTGTTTTGATGTGTCAACATTAACTGTGATATCATTTTGTTGGTAGTGGTGCTTGATTGATTGCACATTATGAATGTGCACAGTGTCAACTATATGTTATGCTCACTTTGTCAGTTTTTTCTAGTTGTCTTCCTTCATCGGATGTTCTATCAAGAGGTCGAATATACCATGAAACTTATGGATGCCAGATGAATGTCAATGATATGGAGATTGTGCTATCCATAATGAACAAAGCTGGATACACTGAAGTAGTAGAAGTTCCTGAGAGTGCAGAGATTATATTCATAAACACGTGTGCAATCAGAGACAATGCAGAGCAAAAGGTGTGGCAGAGACTTAATTACTTTTGGTTTCTGAAAAGGACATGGAAGAGTAATGTTGCTACTGGAAGATCAGAGTCCGTGCATGCTCCAAAGGTTGTTGTGCTAGGTTGTATGGCTGAGATTCTGAAGGATAAAATATTGGACGCAGATAAGATGGTGGACGTTTTATGCATGCCTGATGCTTACAGAGACTTGCCACGGCTCTTGGAAGAGGTAGACTCGGGCCAGAAAGGGATTAACACACTTCTATCACTTGAAGAGACTTATGCTGATATTAATCCAGTCCGTATAGCAAAGAACTCAATCAGTGCATTCGTCTCCGTAATGCGGGGTTGCAACAATATGTGTTCCTTTTGTATTGTTCCTTTCACGAGGGGAAGAGAGCGGTCACGTCCTGTCGAGTCAATCGTTAGAGAGGTAGGCGAGCTTGTCAAGGAAGGCGTGAAGGAAGTAACTCTTCTTGGTCAGAATGTGAACAGTTACAATGACCTATCTAGCATTGAAGAGGTTGAATCAGGTGACACCTGGAAATATAGTGATGGGTTTTCCAGCAGGTGCAAAGTCCGGAACATGGGTCTACGCTTTGCTGATCTGCTTGATAAACTTGCAGTAGAATTTCCGGAGATGCGATTCAGATACACTTCCCCTCACCCAAAAGATTTTCCTGATGAATTGTTGTATGTCATGCGAGACAGGTATAATATCTGCAAAAGCATCCATTTGCCTGCACAATCAGGTAGCAGTACAGTGCTAGAAAGGATGCAGAGAGGATACACCCGAGAAGCGTACTTAGATCTTGTTGAAAAGATACGGGCCATAATTCCAGATATTGGGATAACCAGTGATTTCATCTGTGGTAATATTATCATTCCATGATTTTTCTCTCAAATATTAGGCTTTACTGAAAAGATTTGCAGAGCTCTCCCATCATCTGTGGTATATTCTATTAATGAGTGAAGCAACATCTGAAGTTGGAAGTTAAATTTTAATGGCACTTTGTACTTTTATGTAACCGTAGCTTCATATGTCAAAGGTACTTTGATCTTTCTTGAGCACATGCTTATCTAGATTTTGCTAATCTGCAGGTTTCTGTGGGGAAACGGAGGATGACCACCAAGATACTTTAAGCCTAGTTAGGGCGGTTGGCTACGACATGGCATACATGTTTGCTTATAGCATGAGGGAGAAAACCCATGCTCACCGGAACTATGTCGATGATGTTCCTGATGCTATAAAGCAGAGACGGTTGACCGAACTTATTGAAACTTTCCGGGAGAGCACTGGTAAATGTTATGACTCCGAAGTTGGGTCTACCCAACTCGTACTAGTGGAAGGGCCCAACAGGAGAGCTCCCGATACAGAGCTTATTGGCAAGAGTGATAGAGGCCACAGAGTGTCACTTATCATTCATCAAGTTCCAGATAGAGTCAATAATAATATTATGAGGGATCCAAAAGTCGGTGACTTTGTAGAAGTTCGCATATCAAGATCGACCAGGGCATCTCTACATGGAGAAGCACTAGCCATCACCAAATTGAGCTATTTCTATGCAGATATGCATGAAGATTCACTTGCATTGGCCAGCTGAATTTAGAATTTCTGTCAGTTGAGTGCACAACATTTTCCATCCAAATATTTGGGGCTGAGACCGAATTCCTGTTTTGTCCCACAGATTTCTCGTCATCCTGTAGCATCAAACATGTGTAGGGATTGAAGCAACATCTAGTGTTCCCAACCTAAATCCCAGGTGCTTGAGTAGCAGTAGTTCGGAAGACTTATTGATAAGTTCCTTCTTTCATTGTTAGGAGATCCATTTTCGTGTTCCGTGGCCCTTTTGGCTTTTACCAAAAGAAGTGAGAATCTTAATATGTCCTGAGTTTCAAGTACATGATTAACTTAGTTGACTGGGAAAAAAAATATAATGCTAATAAGCATACAAAGTACTTGTATGTTGTTATTTATGGGTTTAAACTCACCTGGAAACCGCTTGCATCATTCATTTCAATGTTTTTTTACTTCTAATTCATTTAAAGCATTGTTATACCTATATCAGTATTCGAGAAAGTGCTAGGCAATCCCTAAGCGGTCAGGGTCCGCCTAGCACCTAGGCGGTCAGGGTCCGCCCACTTAGGTGCAGCTGGTGATTAGGTGGAATTCGTACAGGACGGAGGGCGACCGCCTAAGCGGGCTAAGCCTATATCATCAGAAAGTTGCGTAGGCGGTAGACTGGAGCCTATATCATCAGAAAATACATCTCTATGTAAGAGTGGACTTTGGAGAATGGCTGCATGTATACATACACGTCTGCAGTGCATTAATCTCTGGCCCCATAGCCGTCGATCAAAAATAACTTATCTGCTTTCCTTTTCTTTCGTGTTTTTATAAAGAACTTTGGTCACCACCTCGCTCCCACTCACCATCCCCAAACAGGCTCAATGGTAGTATGTATATATAAAGCAGAATGGAGATCAATTCTGTGGACCTTACTACACAGATTTTCTTAGAGCCGGTAAAGAGATCAAGAGAGTGAAGAAAGCACAGAGAAGATGATGGAATGGTTGACTTCTTCAGCAAGCTTGGCAGCAGTTCTTCTTCTGGTAATAGCAGTCTGCACGTATAAACTTGAACGAAGGATGAAACAAGACAAAGTAAACGAGAGAATACAAAAGGGAGAATTGAACTCTGTTGTTCCAAAGGGGAGTTGTGGTTGGCCACTGATAGGGGAAACGCTGGAGTTCATAGCATGTGGTTACTCCTCCAGACCTGTCAGCTTTATGGAGAAGCGCAAATCCCTGTAAGATTAGATGAATATAACATTTATTCAATCATCTTTTTGTATTCTCTTTTCCCTTTGTGCTGCAATCACACTCACACATGTACACATGTTGGCAGATGCATCTATGCTATATTAAGGTTCTATATGATGTGCTTTACCCAAAAAAAAAGGTCCTAATATTTTTGAAGTTTCAGGAGTTGGTCCTTGTGTCCTCTGTAGAGCTGTTGTTTTTCCACTGATCTTGTTTTCTATTGCCAGGTATGGAAATGTCTTCAGAACACACATACTTGGGAAGCCAATAATAGTGTCCACAGACCCTGATGTTAACAAA
>JAOYMZ010000002.1:453312-487739 GCA_025802335.1 Pinguicula primuliflora
ACCCACACTGTCCCTCCATATATTCCCCAGATCTTTATTTGCATTGATGGATGGTGGAGTGTGGATAGAATTGAAGTGTAAGTTCCAAGGGCGATAGGATTTCTATTTAATTTCTATTGAAGCTATTTGTAACTGGTAGTTCACCTACAATAACATGTCTATCAATGCTCAACAACACACAGATGGAAATAAGTACAACAAACAAACGGCAGCAGTAATATACACCCGTACCAGTATTAAAAGTGGAGTTGGCTCTGTTAGACAAATCTAAGTTATGGACAACAACATTCACTTCAATCTTAATTTATGAAAGTTACAATACTCAAAATTCACTTGTTAAGATCTTGTAATTGGCGGTTACACCTCAATCTTAACTCTTAAGGCAATGAGTGACGAGAAGAGACTATGCAAATGAGAAGAGAGAAATTTTTAGCTCCCAAATAGTTATATTCCGATCCGTCCCGACTTATAATCATATCTGTTGAATGTTGATCGTATTATTATGATCATTTTAAGTGATTTATAATTGTGACAGTTAGATCAACATCTGACGACTGTGATTATAAATCAAGATGGATCGAGACAGATCGGGACTAGAACATTTTCCTTCAAACACGAAACACAAATACAAACAAAGTAAATGAGTAAACCAATAACAAACAAAAAACCCAGAATGCAAATACAGTATAGAATGCAAATCCAATGTGATTTGGTGAATGATATCCCGAGCCCACTTATGTATACAATAATTGTGCTATTAGATGAAGGATAAGACTAGTAAATGTAATTAGAGGTGCTACAATAGTTGTGCTATTAGATGAAGGATAAGACTCTTTTGAGGTAAGGAAGATATGAATTTTTTTCCTGTCCCAAATAGTGTGCCGAATGATGGTGCCGAATTCTAATCTGGACCGTTGGATCAAAATTCAACGTTCCAGGTCAAAAGTGTTTTAAGTGAACAGTTAAATGAGTCATTTGATCTGGACCGTTGCATTTTGATCCAACAGTCCAGATTAAAATTCGGCACAATCATTCTGGAGCTGAATCGAATTCAGGAAGATATATCATTCATTCAAAAAAAAGTACCATTACAAAATCAAGGTCGTAACCTTGCATACCCTAACGTGATCATGACTTTGCCTTGATCATGTTTAACAAATATATACAGCATCAGTAACTGTAAGTCTGTGTCTAAGGAGGGAAAAATTCAAACCAAGAGTTGGTTATGGGAGTGGGAACTAGTCTGAGATTTGTGTAAATGGTATTTGTGGCTCCATTTGCTTCCAAATAAAGATCGTAACCTTGCACACCCTTTTTTCATATATCGAATGACATAGTGCCGAATTCTAATCTGAACTGTTGGATCGAAATTCAACGATTCAGATTAGAAGCGTTTTTAAGTGAATGTTAAATGAGTCATTTGATATAAACCATTAAATTTTGATCCAACGGTCCACATTAGAATTCGGCACCATAACATTTGGTAGGAGAAAAAAACTCCTGGCAATGGTATGTTCGAACCATTCATAGATTCCTCTCCATATTTACTTTGCATATTCGAATTCAAAGAAAAGATAAGTAAAAACTGATAAATGTAACTAGAGGTGCTACATTTCAGACCTAAGATTATCAATAAAATTTTACTTAAATTATCAATAATAATAACTTACCCCCAGAAAAATTAAGTAGAACTAGTTACAACTAATTTAGTAGACCTAATTGAAAAAATCAATTCCTCATGGCAAGGCAATAATCTAGCAAATGATATTATCCAGAGTAATGGGATATGGTGTCCAAATGGCATAATCTCATTGGCCTGTATCATCTATGAGATGATCCCAACTCCAGAGAAAGGATAATCCCCTCAATTTCATTCAAAGCCTCTCAATTTCTTTTTCTTCTGTAGATCAAGTCCTGTGTAATCAAAGGTCTGCGTGTGCAATAGAAACAGCGAAAAAAAACATGGCAACGATCACCGTGGCATCTGCCGCATGTGGGTTCGCAGTGACATCAAATGTCACCTCAAGTACAACCGCACCTAAGTCCACCATGCTCTGCTTCTCCTCCAAGAGCAACAGAAATCCACGGCTAGTGGTTAGGGCGGAAGAAGCTGCAGCAGCGGCGGCAGCACCGGCAGCAGCCACCGTTACCGAAGCTCCAAAGGCAGCCAAACCCCCTCCGGTTGGCCCTCCAAGAGGATCAAAGGTTAGATACAATTTGCAAGTACTGCCATTAATAAGGAATATATGGTGATGGAGCTAGAAAATATTGAAAGTAATGGAGAGATTTGTTACATGACTTGGTATCGTTGATGCTGCAGGTCAGAATTCTAAGGAAGGAATCATATTGGTACAAAGGCATTGGATCAGTGGTTGCTGTTGATCAGGTGAGATCAACACTCAGCATACAACATAGATCCTTTATATCTGCAAGAATAAGAATTTATTGGTATAATTCATTAGTATAATTTCACACTCACCTAAAATTTCCTATGTACGAAAATCTTGTTCATCAGGACCCGAATACTCGGTACCCGGTGGTCGTGCGGTTCAACAAAGTGAACTATGCTAATGTATCTACAAACAACTACGCCCTAGATGAAGTTGAATTGGTTACATGAGCCATCTCCCTTGGTTTAGCATCCTTGTAATGTTTTGATCCCATGAAATATATACCTTGTCGTTGTCAACCCTGCTAATATATTTTTCATGTAACTGCAATGGGCTAAAGCTATTTTCTCAGAACTTCGAAAATATTTACGACACTATACAAAGCATACTATTTATCACAGACAGACTTGAAACAATACCAACCATAGCTATAACAAATAAGCACATGTACCTATCAAGGGCAGGGCAGACTTGAACGCCAGAGTATAATGGAAGGCCAGCACGGCCCGGCTCGAGTTCGATGATAATATTCTTAAAATTTCCAGTTGCAGAGTTCAAGTATGCACTGAAAATATCAGGAAAATAAGTGGGATGAGCAAACTATTAATTTCTCCATAACATGGACAGATTTTGAAGGCCAAAATGTAGCTTCCTGGGCATTGTCTAATAGGGTTAGCTTAATATTTGTTAATGTACTAAGAGAAACTTTAAGAGATAACTTAGTAGGAGAGGCATTGATCTAATATTTGGAGAGATTTTCTAGTCACGGACAGTATGTGCTGGACAAGTTGCCCGTAGGATTTTAATCTGACGGCCAAGAATAAAATACTCATTTAACTTAAATGATCTAATTATGAACGCTGGATCGATTAAAATTTAGGATTGAAGGCAACCTGTCCGACACATAATGTCCCTCACTAGAAAATTTTCCCTAATATTTGATCGTGAAGAATAAATTGCGAACCTTATCCTATAAGGGTTGGAACTTAGATTAGTATATATTATGTCATATAGGATCTTTGCAAAATCACAGCAATCCTCTCAAACCTTCTGGGAACAGTGTAGAGTAGCAGAAACTCTATTTTCATATTTGTACAAGTACACTGCTCATTAAACTCTTCCATCCATACCATCAAGCAGACCTGACCATATCCCCTTTAATGGTGGCAATTGCATCACAAATGCATTCCAAGACGGATAACCAACACGACTTCCCCGAACCCGACAATCCAAACGGAGAGACAAATACCTTCCATATGAAAAAGAATAAATGAGGCCTTCAGCCAGCTTTGTTAAAAACTTGTTTGCGAAAAACTGGCTTACTTACACTGGAGATTCAAAAGGGATCTTGGCCAGTTTCTTTTGTTCATCCAACCACCTATTTTCAGTTCATGCAAAAAATAAATAAAAAATAATATCACCACTATAAATTAGCAACGCCTGGCCTAAGTAATAACATGAGATCCAGTCAAGTGCATTTCAACTCGCTTAACTTACTTGGTCCATTCAGCAGCATAAACAGGAGCCAGCTGCCATAACTTTTTCCTTCTGTTATTGATCTCCTTTATCCCGTCCGAGTCTTCAAGCTCAAGTTTCGGTGAACGTCCATCAGTAGGAAATGGCACAACAAGCACTCCTCTTTCCAGGAGACCCTCAGAGAAAGGTTGAGCGAGTCTAAAAGACTCTTCGACGAAAGCCGCAGGACCTGCTAGGATGACCAGGCGTTCCCCGAAAAGCACTGAGGGGGAGGATTATCTTCTCATCTATACGAAGCTTGAGATTGGTAAGGTTTTCCTCTCTCGAAAGTCTGGCCACCTGTGTGTTTTTTGCATTATTCTCCGAGTAATAAAGAAATGCGAAAAGAGAGACTGACCCAAAATCTATGCCTAGATCCTTCAGGATTTCAGGAACTTCAGCTGCCCTTGATGGATTTGCAAGGGCACCAATTAGCCGATTGATGGCTATCAATCCACCAAGGGAACCGCTCGCAATAAGTGCAAGATAAAAGAACAACCGGAGAGTGCGAAAGGGAGAAAGAATTTCACTTCGGATGCTGAATAAAATGCCAAATCAAATCATGATAACAAGAATAACAAACCTAATGAAGATATGAACACAGTAGCTGTATTCGTAAATTTCTCAATTCTCGGCATTGTCGTTAACTGGGAGTCCGGTAAACAATCAAATTCCCCCATACTCGAATCCAATTCATTTCAAGCATAGAGTTAATTTAAGTTGATGCAAAACCATCACACAGATAATGTGACATTAATTTCTTAAAGGACGAGCTAATTATGCCAACGTCGTTCCAGACGAAGACTTACATTTTCACTACCTAAATAAGTTAATTTCTTTCAACCTACAAACCACAAGATAATCAGCTACCAACTGCATCTTTTGTCGTTCATTTATCAGAAATTTTCAACATCCGCTAAAAAAGGAACCTGATTTCCGATGAAGATGGGTCATTGCATGCGGAGCAGGCAACGGCGGAGGATTGTCGACGAGTTGATTGCCGTAAGGAGCTGAGGCCGGCAGAGAACTGGCATCCGTTTTCGGTGATTCGGCCGGAAAACCCAATGGCTTCCACAGCTGGATTGCGATTGGGGTGAACGATAATAACAACGGAGAGCCGCGCCACCGCGGCCATGGTTTGTACCGGCGAGCAACACAGCAGGAGGTGGGGTTGTGACAGTTGGCCATCTCTCGACCTATGATAAATACATGTCGGCGGCTATGTTTTGGATCCGCAAGTCAGGTCATTAGGTTATCCATTAATATTCTTGTAATTGTTTATCGAAAATTTTATATTATATTTGCCGTTAGTTAAATAAATTAATATAGATCTCATATGTTCAATGTTAACTTTTCATTTCTGATATCATTGCCCTTAGTCATAACATAATTAACTACATGGTTAAAAAGCTAATATGTTGAATAGCTAACATGGCGAGTGGATTAGAGCAGTTGGATTGTCTTCTGTTCGAGGAGCTGGGCTTCGCTAGTCACAAGGTCGGATCTTTCTTTGGATATTGGCTTTTAGTATGAGCCTCCGTGAGCATCGATTTATTTTGTGTAGTGGCCTGGAAGGCCTCCCGTGTATGAAAAACAAATCTCATGTCCGGACAGGACTTTGATAACTTAATACTGATGGTTTTGTTATGGTTAAACATTTCTTTATTAGAATTTTGAAAATTCTTGATGATGAAATCGACATAGCCACACAAAACCTTGAAAATTTTGATGTTCTATGGGAGCCTCAATTCTAACAATTGACTATGATCACAAGAGTTGAATTCATTAGATTAATGTTCATAACTTTTTAGGTAACCAAAAAATGTATTCACACAATAAATGTATAGATAGTTTATGTGCACTTCCCATCATTCACAAGCCTATCTGTTATCAACATCGCGCAAGGCACACTAGAGGTTACATATTGACATCTTAGGTTGCGGCAGTTATAGAACTACAAAGATCACTTGAGTGAGCTGGAAACAGATTTGCTATCCGAAAAGAAAAGGTGGTTCTGTGATCAATTAGTAAAGACTGGAGTTGCCCTTTCTTGTGTATCTCAAACAGTATAGTATATGCAACATCAAGACAGGAAATATGTGCCACCCTTAGAGAAAAGTAATATTAGCCACTGAGTGACTTGAATCAGATGGTAATTGATAAGCAGAACGGAAATAGTGCAACTAGAGTGAAGAATTCGAGTTTTGGAACGAATTATAGACTATCTTTTGTTAGAATATAAATACTAAATTTGTAGTATTGATAAGAGCATAAGTAAGGCAGTGTTTTGTACAGTTTTTCCACAATCCCTTTTGTCTTTTTCAAAGCATAAGATATTTTTGCAGTGTTTGGTAAATCAGTTTTTGCATTGGCTTATCCACAAAAAAGTCAGAAAAAAGCTAAAAGTCATAAGTTAGGTGAGAGTAACTTTTGAATGACTTTTCTCAGTGGCAATTTTGAAATTAATTCGAAGTTTAAATGTGATGTAATTATTCTTGCACATTCAAAAATCCTTCTGTAAAAGCATAAGCTCTCCCAAACACAGCCTAAATACGATAAGTATAAATTATCTATATTTAGTAGCCCATAGCGTGTTGGTTTAACAATAAACAAGTCCAAAGAGAATCTATTAAAAGAATTTTGATACAATGGATTAAGATATGAAACTGTACTGATTTACTAAGATAATCTATCAGGATTTTGGTTGAAATTCCAAAAGTAACATCAAACATGGTTTTCTTAACTGCGACTGGCATGTTTACAGTGCGAGATGTTTTTGTAGCAAGATATATAATTGTATCTACTAGATTTCAATCTCACTATTGAAAGTGAAAATGTGTTCAAGTGGCAGGATCCCTTTTTATAGGACACTAAATTGGTGTTGTAAGTGTTACGATTTGGCCTCAATCCTGGCTCGAGCCACATGTATATAAGTGCGTGTGTGGCTCAACTTAAATAAGAGGATGTGGATTAATTTCATTAAAACCTTGAAAGTCAAAGTGATAGATTGTAGTACCACATTCCTATTTAAGTTGGTTGATAATTATTTCTATAATTAGTATGGGACATTCCAATACTCTCTCCCAAGTTTGATTCCGGAGGGGAGTCTGGATTATTTGGTTGTCCACAACCATGGAGGAAGTTTCCTCCCTTTTAACCTATACCTATCACATCAATCCACTTTTCTCTCTCCTATCTATCCTCCATATTTTCTCCTCCTATCTATCATCCATATTCCACAATCGTAGAAGGAAATTTCCTTCCCCTACAATTTTAATATTATTATTTTATAATTTATTTAGTATTAATTTATATATTAGTATTAATTTATATAGTGATTATCAAAAAAAGTATTAATTTATATAGTATTTTTATATTATATTATTATTATATGGGAGGAAACTGGGTGGAATGAAATCCTTCCACCCACCTTCCTTCCACCCACTTTCATGGACACCCCAATTGGGTGTCCATGAATAATGGAAACTTCCCCCACCAAATTATGACTTGCTATCTGTTGGAGTCATATTTGGGAGGAAGTTTTCATATCCTTTGTGGATAGCCTTAGACCCGGTTATGGGTCAAGCCCAATTTCTCGATTTCAAGATGGTATCGGAGCCATGTTTCAGGCCAAATTGCTTCTACTGCTTTGCTCCTAGAATGGCGGTGCTTCAATATATACAGTGTGAGTGTTCATGTTCAACATGACTTGCCTAGTCAGACTTGAGGGAAAAATGTCTCACACCGGAAATGGAATGTTAAAAGTTAAAGTATGAATAAAAATTGTGGGAAAATATCAAATACCCGAGGATAACCCACATTGCAAGTAAAAATTAACCTCACTTGCATCTGCACCCACGAAACTCAAAAATACGAATTACGGTCGGGCTCCTTTTCTTCAAATAGCGGAGGCCAGATTAGGACCAGATTCATTTTCATGCTAGTCTCAGGCCGAAAGTACATGAACTTTAGTTTTAATTGCAAATGACCGACAGTTTACATTGCACAAACTTGTATAGAATACAGCTACATAGGAAGAAGAAGGCTCATCGTCCCGATAGTTGAAAACTCGGGCCGGAAAAGCTCATCCTCATCATCTCTACGCTATCTGCTTTCTCTATATTAACACCATTCTCTTCTGTATGAACAAAATTCAAAAGGAAGTTAATCAGATGGTAGAGATGCATCGTCTGTGAGATGGTACTCTCTGCTTCTTCTGCTGCAGATCATCCTTCCATATTCTACCAATGTCTTCGGAGATCTTCACAGCATCAGCAGATGCACCGGACAAGCCACGTCCCGTGAATCCGGCGGCGTAAAGCCCACATTTCCCCTTCCATCCGTGTGGGAATGGAGTTTTGGGCAGACCATTGCTGGAGAAGAAATCATTCTCCTGCAACCAGTTAGGCACGTTACTTCGGTACCCAGTGGCCAAAACGACGGCGTCTATACCGAGCTTTTCTCCGGTGACGAACTCCACCGCGTTTGAAGAGAGCGTCTTGATTCCGGGGACTACTTGAATTTCTCCGGTTTTGATCCTGGCCAGCGCGCCAATGTCGAGAACAGGGGTCTTCCCACGAGTGTTCTTCAGCTCCAATGGGCCCATGGCGGGCCGTTTCAGCCCGTATTTTTCGATGTTTCCGAGGATCATCCAGGACATGAACAGCATGATTTTATCCGCTAGCCATAGCGGAAGCCATCGGAGTAAAAACATTGACAGCTCGAAAGTTGATTTACCAAACATCTCTCTTGGTAATATATGAACCTGAAGAAGAAGAAAACAGAGCATTTTCATGTTAAATACTCGCAAACAAAAAAAACAGAGTATTGATGATTGATGAATTCTCATACTCACCGAGCTACGCACGACCATGGCGGGCTTTGCACCATGATTGCAGAGATCGAGAGAGACCTCCATGCCGGAATTTCCACACCCGACGACGAGGACTTTCTTCCCCCTGAATCTCTCGCCGGACTTGTAGTTAGAGGCGTGTATCACTTCCCCTTCAAATCCCTTAATCCCCTCAATCTCCGGCACCACCCCCTCGGCATTCTCACCGGTGGCCACCACCAGCCACTGGCAGATATACTCGACCTCGCCGCGGGTGGGTGAAACGGTCTTTACCCTCCACAGAGAGCACGCTTCGTCGTACTTAGCCGACTCCACGCACTCTGCGAAGTGTGGTTTGATGTCGAAATTCCTGGCGTAGCCCTCCAAGTATTCGATAAATTGTCTCTTAGACGGGTACTCCGGGTAGTGATCGGGGAATGGGTATTCCGGCAGCTGACAGAAACGTTTGGGAAGATGGAGTTTGAGGCGATCGTAAGTCCTGTTCTGCCACAGAGACGCAATGCAATCGGCACGTTCGACGATCACAAACGGCACCCCTTGATCCTTCAGCCCGGCTGCCACGGCGAGACCGGAGGGGCCGGCCCCGACGATGACGGGGCCGTTCACCCAGACACAACGTGTGGAAAGTAGGTCAGTAGTGGTGAAAGTGAACATCTTGAAAAAATGCAGCTCTTGCTTCTATGGGATTGCTGTGAAGAATGTGATGAATTGCAAGGAGTAATGCAGAGTGAGAGTGAGAGAGAGAGCAGGTGTTGCAAGATGAATGTTGTTTGATATGTGTGTGTAATGAGGGAGGAAGATGAGACTTAAATAGAGAGGAGGAGTCTGGAGTTTGCCTTGGACTCTCCATTGAAAGGGGTTTGTGATGGTTGTGGCAGGGGTGGAGTTTGATGAAAGACTAAGACTTTTGCATTGCAATGGACCAATCTCTCCAAATCAGGAGCCAAAGATTCTTTGAATCTCTTAGCATTACTTTAAAAGGGTATAATTAATTTTATTTATTTTTCACTTGGGAAGTTGGTTAATTTAAATTTGGGATGCCTCACAAATGTTTAGGTGGGATGCCTCACATAGGATAGAAGACTTGGTTGCTACATGAATGAAATGATGAAGTGTCTCTACTGAAGTGGTAATTGATCAATTAGTTCTTTTGGGGATAATTAGTTTGATCGAATAACCTGTGTCATAAATTTGCTAAGATATTACAATTCCTATAATATGAAGATTCGAGGTCAAGTCTCACTTTTAACGTTTTATCACTCTTCGAGAAAGCGGTTACCTAAGTTGTTTAGGAACTGGGCAATCGTCATTCGCTTTGTCCGAATACTCATTTAGACCGCTTATATGAGTACCTAGGCGGCGCAGACCGCCAAAGTCCGTCCATCACTTTCTCGAACACTACTTTTTATGTCTATCAGATGGTAAAAGCATGCATTTTTTAACA
The DNA here is from genome assembly GCA_025802335.1 of Pinguicula primuliflora. Classification (NCBI taxonomy): domain Eukaryota; kingdom Viridiplantae; phylum Streptophyta; class Magnoliopsida; order Lamiales; family Lentibulariaceae; genus Pinguicula; species Pinguicula primuliflora. The sequence continues at coordinate 463,514 of JAOYMZ010000002.1, forward strand.
ATGAAAATACGATAAAGAGTAGCTGAAGTTATATTGGGGGAAATTTTGGGAGAATGATATGCCCCATGGACAAACACATACATGAATTCGTGTATGTGTCTTGTGGGGTCCACACACACCAACAGGGGGATGCGCGGGCCCCACAATTGTGAGAGCGTGTATATTATTTTCCGAAATTTTTGCACCATAGCAACTATCAACTATCAATATAACGAGTTATTTTCAGGTGTACAGCCTTATATGTACAGCATGTGTACAGCCACAATCACAGCCGTCCACGTCGCTCAAACACACTAATCTGATGGCTTAGATTGTGACTGTACACAGACTGTACATATAAGACCGTATAGCTGAGAATTTCACCCATATAACACTATCTAAATGTATGCATCTCGTGGCTCCTATAGTCATAATCTTGTCTCTGCTTCTACTTGTATTTCGTACTTGAGATGATGTGATCATCCATAGGATTCAACAATAAGCTTGTGGGTTAACCTAATCCGACGTAGGGCATAGGGCTCTCCATAAACCACGATTTCTCATAGGGGTGGATAAACGGGTATTCAGGATGGGTATTGGTAATACCCGTTCCTGTCCCGTTACTGTTCGATTCCAATTTTTTTGGAACCGGAACCGTCCCGAATACTCGTATTCCTTAAAAAATCGGTATTGCGGGAATCGGTTCGGTTCGGGAATCGGTCAGTTCCAACGGTTCTAACGGTTCCAACGGTTCGGTTCCAACGGTTCTCTCTTGAAAATACCTTGAAATTGAATAATTAAATTTTAATTATTATGTATTTATTTATTTTATTTAAAATTATATTCATATCGGGTAAATACCGAGAACCGAAATGCATTCCCGGAACCGGATCGAGAACCGACGGGAAACATTATTCAGGAACCGGAACCGACCCGTTTTCCCGTTTTACCGAAAATTTCGATAAAACGGAAAAACGGTTCTCGGTTATCGACACCAACGGTCCCAGTACCGAACCGTTTGTCCACCCCTAGTCCATATCCATGCTGTGATCCTGTTTCCACCATCAGCCTGCGGGAGGGCTGAACTGAAGGCCAAATCTTTTTTAGGTCCTCTCTTGGAACAAGCTATGTTTTTGACTTCTTTCAATACCATATTTTAAGGTAGAAACTTCCTAATTTCAAGTTGCTACATATACATAATATTAGTATACATAATTTTGTTCCATCAATGAAATATGTACATGTTATATAGTGATTGAGACTCACGTATTTATTTTTGTGATGATTGTGATTAACACATTTATTTATATAGTGATTAACGCCCACGTCAATGTAGATCTTTTGTGTGTAGATTTTCTATTGAGTCAATTTCCATAACAATATCATAAAAGTAACCAAGATTTAAAAATATATGCAACATATTTTTTTAGCAAAGTAAATATATGCAACATATGATTGGTGCAGGATCCGATGATAGGGTTTTAGACATGATTTTCAATTCCGGCCACTAGAGTTGCCCGTTGACGGAATTAGGCATATTGTTAGAAAGCTTATGCATAAAATTGAATATGTTCAAGTTTTGGTGATATTCCGACGACGATATCACCGTTTAACGGAGGATTCACATTTCTCCTTAGGTTAAGTAGTCCTAAATAGGGTTTTAGAAAATTCCGGCGACTTCGTCGCCGGAATCGAAACTAAACATGGGGCTTATGATCTCCTATGTATAAGTTTTCTAACGATGTGCTCAATTCCGTCAACGGACAATCCTAGTGGCCGGAATTGAAAATGCATGTATAAAATCATGTCACCGGAACCTGCCCCATATGATTATGCATATGAAATAACTCTTCATTTCATTATCAATCCTATTCTAAATAATCAAAAAATTATAATTTGTCATTTACAAATGAGTGATGTTTGTGTTTGTGAAATGTGATGGTCCCCTAAATAACCACTTTTAGGAATAAAATATATCAGTTGTACAAATTTTTTTGTACAAAATATGTATAAATTAATAATACACATTGGATTGTTGTATTGACAATTCATCAATATGATCCAAAGTAGATGAGATCTAATCCAATGTTAGATGTTAGTTTGTATAAATTTTGTACAAAAATAATTTGTACACCTACCATTTTTTGCTTATGAATAACTACAAAATTTAGAGAAATTTTATGATCTACACTATTATATTTATATTAATAATTTTAGGTGGAGAATTGCAATTAAATGATTAAAATTTTGGAGTTTTTTTTTTTTTTGGATAGGTATTAAAATTTTGAAGTTAACATCGTATCCGTTTCGACCTCAAAATTTGTGGAAAAGTGACGGTCCAGCCATTAATCTATATAAATATTCCAATCCAGTCCAAGGCTGTTCTCGTCTTTCAGCTGTTAGAACACTTGTAAATCAGGAAAACTGAATCTCAACAGCTTGAGTTTCGTTTGATCTGTCAGAAAATCGCCAATCTTCCCCGTGAATTCATTCCTGAGGTCCTGAAGTTTCAGGTTTTCGTTATCCAATCATTGGTTTCTGTCGTTTTTCGTCCATTTTGTGTAATGGAATCTGCTTATATTGCATAATTTATGTTCAATTGGATCGGGTTCTTCTATATCCGCAAATCAGAATAGATTGGTTAAGCTTCTCCTCGAATGGAGTGGGCGACGGTGCAGCATTTGGATCTCCGCCACGCAGGGCGGAGCTCCAAACCCTCACAACCTCACGCCGCAGCTTTTCATCCAACTCAGGCACTTGTTTCCGCCGCCATAGAAACTTTCATAATCGGTAGGTTCTTTCAAGTGCTGTCACTGTTATCTTCGTTTTGAGTAATTCGATAAATATGTTGGATAAGTGGGAATGAATTCATTTTTGGGTGTTTGTGATTGAGCGTGCAGAGTTTGATGCGTATACTGGAAGTAAGATAGCGACTGTGGACATTGGCTCACCTGTTGTTCGCATGGCGTATAGCCCAACAGCTGGGCGATCAGTGATTGCTATACTCGAGGTCAGTGTCTGTCCTTGTGTTATTTGAGGTTGTTAGCAACTCGTGTAAGTCCGGAATAGATGTGAAGATGAAATGCACCAAATGATATATTGCGGTGATATTGTACTGCCGCTGATGCCTTTTTCCATTGCTGTGATGCCATCTGATGCATTTACGCAATAGGTTTTTAATCATTTTTTTTTTGTTACCATTGTGCCCATTCTTGTTTTGTTGTTTTAAGTTTTTAACTCACATTTCCAGTCCATGTTAACAATAATTATTGATGTGACCTTCTCTTTAAATTCAGCGACTTTTTCCTTTCTATATACAGGATTGTACAATCAGGTCATGTGACTTTGACAGAGAACAAACTTGTGTTTTGCATTCACCTGAGAAGAGGACAGAACAGATTTCTCTTGAAAGTGAAGTGCATCTCGCCTTGACTCCTCTCCAGCCTGTTGTGTTTTTCGGGTTGCACAAGAAGATGAGTGTAACAGGTTAGGCTGATTTAATTATATAATGGATTTTGGCCCATGATTAACTAGGAGATTTTCTGTTCTCTTCTTGTGTACATGAGATTCACTTTTTTCCCTAGCACGTGTAGTGACCGAATCACCACCCATATTTCTGGTATTAGAAGGAATTTCTGCAAATGATTTTTTTCAATTAGATGATTCTGATTCTGCCTCCCTCATATAAAATATGTAGGGTAAAGGCTCTCCACAATTTGGTCAAAGTGCAGATGTTGCTCGTCAATTTTTATTTCTTACTAGTAATTTTTGCTGCCATTCCAGTCAAACAACAGATAAAATTAACAACATTGCGATTTTTCTTGCATCAATCATTCTGGCGTATTTCCTGAAACTTTCATTGTTACTTTGTCAAGTTGTTGGAACTATCGAAGGTGGAAGAGCGCCTACCAAAATAAAGACCGATCTTAAGAAGCCTATCGTCAATCTAGCTTGCCATCCTCGCCTTCCTGTTTTGGTAAGGGTTATTTTCTGGATATAGATCTTGTAAATTTAATTCGTTCCATGTACTGGCAGACACATTATAGGGACCTGAGTTGTTTCACCTTTCAACCAGTACGTGGCTTATCAAGATGGTCTGATTCGAGCTTATAATATTCATACATATGCTGTTAACTACACTTTACAGCGTAAGTGTTTACTGATGCTTTTATTTCAACTAATTCGCTTCTTCCTGATGGCATGCATAAATATGTATTGGGTAATTAATTGATTGATGCCTTTGTAGTTGATAACACTATAAGACTTCTGGGTGCTGGGTCATTTGCATTTCATCCGACACTGGAATGGATCTTTGTTGGTGATAGACGGGGCACCCTTTTGGCTTGGGATGTATCCACTGAGAGACCCATGATGATTGGAATGTAAGTTCGAACTACCACGTTGATGCCATGTTTTGTCTCATGAACAATTTTTTATTCTGTTATTACATTTTTGCCACTGATTTGCATAGTTATGTGAAGGCTAGCGGGATCAGTAATATGTATGCATTTTAAACTGTACTATCCGGAGCTGTTTCCTGAGTATATTCACTTCTCTTTGGTTATATTATCCTGATATTAAACGTCTTTTCTCCTCCTTTGCATTGTTTTTAATTGATATTTTTATTTTCCGTATTGTTTTTACAATTTACTGATATCATAATCCCGTCGTTGCTATCTACTGATATTTTGTTAAGTCGAGGCTATATTGTGATGGCATGAGGTGAAGGTTCTACCTCCTGATCCGTTTTAAGCTGAGATGGCTTAGACAAGCTCCTTTGGCTAGAGCTTATTTGAAGTTTATCGCATTTACATTTCTGACATGATGTACTCTAACAGTATTCCTTGTTCCCTGTTTTTGGAGTTTCGATGTCTAGTCCTGCTTAACCATTGAATTTTTGGTTTTACATCCGATTCTAGCACACAAGTCGGTTCACAACCAATCATATCTGTTGCTTGGCTGGCGATGCTGCGGTTGCTGGTCACTTTGTCAAAAGATGGAGTTATTCAGGTCTGGAAGACTCGAACAGTTGTGAATCCGAACAGACCTCCAATGCAAGCAAACTTTTTTGAGTTTGCGGGTTAGTTGAGCCTGCACTTTATGATTTTGAGCCAATATCACTATTCACAGCATTTGACCTATCTAAATCTAGTGACTTATCTCCAATGTCATGCTTATGTAGGGTCACTAAGTATTATTGAATTTGTTCATCCATCCTTCCTTCTGGAGTATGCTTGCTGTTAACTCTCGAGTGTTCTGTCAGTTAACAATCCGAGTTTTCATTGTCTTGCCTTAAGAAAATCCAATCTAGTTATGCAGCAATTGGCACGTATAAAATGCGCAGTTTTAGTTGGAATACGCTATTTTCCCACTTCCTCTCTGTTTGATTATTAATAGACCATTCGTCTCAAACTTATGACTCGGTAGCTTGATGCACGCCGAATTTTGTATTTCCTTATCATATTGACATACTGTATTCTATCTCAACTCATGCAACAAATTTTTCCGGCATGAAAAGATCATTGTCATATCCCATGTGTATCTCGTTGTAAACACAACTGACAACACTCACTAATAAACAAATCCGTACTAGATTGAAGTACCCAATTGGAATAGGACGATTACTGAATACCTGCGAAGTAATCAGTGAAGGATTAGATTGACAAAATCTCATACATTTTCGCATTTTAAAACGGCAGTCGTGATAACCTTTATGTGCAAATTTCGGATTTCAGAGATTTGCCCAGTTGTTCATACTCCACTATTTCTTGCAATTGATTCATTCTGAAGATCTATGATTAATGAGACCTTTCATTCATCTTTTTTAAGCTAGTATGAATGTGCTTCTCATTGATTGCCCTTCTGTTCCATTTTGTAGCTATTGAATCAATAGACATACCCCGCATTTTATCCCAGCAAGGGGGAGAAACTGTTTATCCATTACCACGAATAAGAGGTTTGGAAGTGCATCCGAAGTTGAATCTTGCTACCTTACTTTTTGCTGTAAGATTGCTTCTGTTGTAGTATGGATTGCATTATCATATACATGGACAAATACTAAATAAGCTAAGGCTGCTCCATAGAGCATGATTAGGGGAGATAGCCGGATGAATAGAGCTACACACACTAGAGAGGGGCGGAAGCAACTCTTTGCTGTTTTACAAAGTGCAAGGGGATCATCAGGTGATTGCAAAATTAGATCTTATAATAGGTTTCATTTTAGCACATTAAGCAACTTGTGTTTGTGGTTCAATGGTTAAATAAATCTGTTTGGAAGTCCTTCCTGTGTCTATATTCAGAGTTGTTCAGTTCCCTCTTTTAAAATGGTTACGTTTTGCGGCAATGTGAAACCACTTTGATGTAATATTTATGGGGAGAGTTTTAGTTCAATCCTGAGGCATCAGACCTCTATCGAGTCTTAAGCTGTGAAAATGATGCATTAATATTCTGTTGGCGTGTGTTTTCATTATACAAATTTCAACAGTATCATATTTGTGGTTTTGCTGTATTAAGCTGGGAAAAAAGATCAGACTATCTTGTTTTATTTAACTCTTTGAAGCTCATTCATTTCAAAAGAAGTTGTAAAGCAGTAACAATTAGTGCGAGTATTCCTATCAATTTCTTTACTTTTGGGACTAATGTGATTTGCTCTAATCAGCGTCTGTACTGAAGGAAAAACTTGCATCCCTGGGTTCATCTGGTATATTAGCTGATCACCAGCTCCAAGCTCAATTGCAAGAGCATCATATAAAAGGGTGAGTTTGATGCTACCTCTCGCCGTATTTTTTTGTATTAATTTTTCCATTTCTCTCTTCATAAAAAAGCAATTTTGATACGATTTGTTGAAGCGCACTCTACTTATAGGATCACATAGAAAGTCTATACATAGAAAGTCAAAATTCACATGCTCCGGTGTGGTGACTTCAGCACCACAAATTTCAAAACCCTAATTAAGAATAGCTTAACGAAATTAACAGCGTCCAAGGTGCCGGAACTGCACCGGACAATGGGCTTTTGGTATTTTGTGTATAGGTTTCCCGATGTGGCCGATTTCAGTAGCAGTGGGTGGCACTGGATGGAATTGAAATTGTGGATAAATATATATATAAAGATATGTGTATATAGTCTACCGTATTTTCTAGAAAATAAAGAATTAAATTGGTAGAGATTATACTTAATTTTGGCTGTATGAGATGCACTTTTTCTTTACTGACCCATTTTCCTTTTCACCTTTGTCAGTCAAAGCCAGCTTACAATATCAGACATAGCAAGGAAGGCGTTTCTTTACAGTGTATGCAACTTATGATTAATTATTCTGTTCTATGTGGCATTTTTCCTTCACAAATATCTATAGCATAAAATTCCTTACTGGATGTAGTCCTCATGGTATTCCGTATTCTGTAATGGGCTTTGTTATAATGTTGCATTGTTAAATATCAGCCAGAGTGGTTTATTTACACCAAACTGAATCTGTGGATCCTGTTAGAAAAGTCACATAGTTACTGGTATGTTCACCTGCTCATGAAATTCGTGCTCAATTGTTATCATGCCTATGATTAGACAAGCTTAGAGTATTCATGATATATAAACCTTCTCACAAAAATCTCGAATCTGTTGTTTATTATGTCTATGGTTTAGTTTTTTTACATGAATGATTTATTAATTAACAAAAGTTAGTTCTATTTACTGTTGAGACCGAACTTGTAGGTAGCTCGGTGTTTTCCGTAGCATTTTGTGAAATAAGACTCAATTTTTTTAATGTATGTTATGCTCTTGGAATAATCAGTAATCACCTATGTTTTATTTCATTAGTCTTGGAAAATATAGATATTCACTTACTGAGGTGATTCAATTTTCTGTATAACTTTTTTAACAAGAACATAGAATTGTTTGAACTTTTAGTTTTTCAGAGGCGCTAATAAACCTGGAATTCTCAAATGCGTGTTGTTTGTTATTCTTGACTTTTATCATCAAATGGCTTGTGCCACGTATGGCGCTAGGTAACTGATGATATAGTTCAATATTTTAATTTAACGGTTCATGTCCAGCAGATTTGTGCTGTTTGTGATAAATTGTAACGGTAAGGTGATCATATAGTTAGCTCAGTTTCTTAAATCAAATATTTGCTTTTATACCTATTGTATTTGATTGGTGTTGAATCATCAGCTCTTCTTGGATTTCACAGCATTTCATGGAAGGCCATGCAAAAAGTGCTCCGATATCTAGGTTACCTTTAGTCACTATTTTGGATACTAGAGATCATCTTAGGAACTTTCCTATTTGCCAGGTATTATTAAAGTGGATATTTCGACAACAATGACTGCATATATAATGCAGATAGATGAAGGGAATTCTGATGTACTCAATTCTGCAGCCTTTTCATCTGGAGTTGAATTTCTTCAACAAACAGAACCGAGTTCTTCATTACCCTGTCAGGGTGTTTTATATTGAAGGAGTGAACCTAATGGCATACAATCTTGCTTCTGGGGCTGAAAATATCTACAAAAAACTATACACTTCGGTAATATATGATTAGTTCTCTGTATAGTCATTTGTTAACTTAAATCTTTCAGGATATGAGACTCATCTTTTGTTCTCAGATTCCGGGGAATGTAGAAATTCATCCAAGACACATTATATACAGTACAAAGCAGCACGTCTTTCTTGTGATCTATGTCATTGGTGCTGCAAGTGAGGTAGTATTGTACTGGGAAAACACAGACCCCCAATTGGCAAATAGTAAAGTTACTACAGTCAAAGGTTTGTTCTGTGGTTTTTAATCATCAGGTTCTTTGCATACTAAATTATCACATCATGCCTTTTTGCAAAATTTCAGGAATTGATGCAGCCTTTATTGGTCCTAAAGAAAATCAATTTGTTATTCTCGATGAGGATAAGACGTCTCTTTCCTTATATATGTTGCCAGGAGCTATTTCACAAGAATCCTCTGAAATAGATGGTAATATCAATGAAAACCCGTCCGTCCAAACTGAAGGCACTCTTATTAAAGGACCTGTGCAGTTTCTTTTTGAAAGAGAAGTTGATCGAATCTTTTCTACCCCTTTAGGTGCGTATTGAGCAGTCTGTATGGCCATCATTGCTATAATTTCTCAATGTTGATCCCGTCTGCCAATTTTGTAGAGTCAACTACAATGTTTGCTTCTCATGGGAATCAAATTGGTTTGGGTAGACTCATCCTGGGTTACCGTCTTCCCAGCACTGATGGTCATTACATATCGACCAATGCTGAAGGGAGAAAATACATCAAATTGAAAGTAAATGAGACAGTACTTCAGGTAATCCTTCCCGCTTTAGTCTGAAGAATGGATATTATTAAAATTTGGGCCTCCTTTAGAAATTTGGACAGTCCTTTTGAATTATTGTTGCTTGAGCATATTGTTTGCTGGCTCAGAAATATATAAATAAAAAGTAAATTGAGTACCGTGTATTAATGATGCAGATACATGGCTTATATTGCACTATTGGTTAGACCACTCATCACCAATTACTTAGTTATTACTTCATTCTTATAGCTCATACAAGTAATCTTTATGTTATGGTTGTGGTACATCAAGCACTACTGAAGTAAGTTGCTGACAATTTGAATTATTTTGAGCTTCAAGGTGAAATTAAACTTTTTTTTTATAACCATGACCCTTTTTGGGCTTAATTAATCCATGGGATCCACGACCCCTCCACATGGACCAGTTAAAGTTCGGCCCTAAACCCGCGGTCGTGAATCCAAAGAATTGTTTGCACCTAATGGGAATTACTCTTTTTAGAGTTTTAAGTCCAAGTCCTCCACCGCTTGGCCAACCCGTTGGGGTTAAGGTGAAATTAATCTTAGTGACTTCATGTTGTTAAATTAGTGATGTGTGCATTTCCGGACTGGAAATACTTGTTGATTTGCTTCACGTGATTTAAATATTCCATCTCATCTTTTCGAAAACTCTAGTTTTTCATTAACAATCTTTTTGCTTTGGTAATCAGCATTTCGAAACATTAACTTGTAATTTTCCTGCAGATACAATGGCAAGAAACACTCAGGGGATTTGTTGCAGGCATATTGACCACACAACGCGTGATGATAGCTACAGCTGATCTAGATATATTGGCTAGCAGTTCAACAAAATTTGATAAAGGGATTCCTTCAATATCCTTCATGCCTTGCACTTCTTCCCACAATTTCAATCCCCAACATCCCTCTAAATACTATCTGTTTTTCTTTTATATATCTAGTCTTTAAGTTTATATTTTCCCTTAACTGTGATTACTGTAGATCCCTAATGTGGCTTGGTCCGGCACTTCTATTTTCTACTTCTACTTCTGTAAACGTGCTTGGTTGGGATGGAAAAGTTAGGACAATTCTCTCGATTAGTATGCCTAATGCAGGTTGGGAACTACATTTGGCTCATAATTGGTTCTAAGTTCCACAGTTAGCGTACCCTTCTGGTTACACCCCTGTAATTGATTTTCCTGACTAGTTTCTGATATCATGATTGACTGCGTTTATACAGTGTTGGTTGGTGCCCTGAATGATCGTCTGCTGCTTGCAAACACAACAGATATAAATGTTAGGCAAAAGAAAAAATTTGAGATAAAAAACTGTCTTGTCGGTCTACTCGAGCCTCTTCTTATTGGATTTGCTACAATGCAACAACATTTTGAGCAGAAGCTGGATCTGTCTGAAGTCTTATACCAAATAACCTCGAGGTATCTTTTCGGATCAGTACCTGCATAAATAGCACTGTATATAACTCTTACGCTTTGATGATTTTTTTTTTCTGCTCTTACGCTTTGATGATTTTTTCCCTGCTCTTATGTTCTGATGATAAAATCCAGTCCCTTGCTCTTGTTCTCGTTTGCCTTTCTTGTCTGATCGAGTTCTCTTTCGTATATTTGGAATCCCATTATTGAGATATTTAGTGCATTCCATGTGAAGGTTTGATAGCTTACGTATTACCCCAAGGTCCCTTGAAATTCTAGCCAGAGGTTCTCCAGTTTGCGGCGATCTAGCTGTATCACTATCACAATCAGGCCCCCAATTCACCCAGGTGCGTCTCTTCTACTATTTTTTGTATCAGAGCAGATAAGCCTGTAGGTATCCAACTTTTTGGTTCTTTGGATCAGATATTAAGAGGAGTTTATGCAATCAAAGCACTGCGATTTTCAACTGCTTTGTCTGCATTAAAGGACGAGTTTTTGAGATCTAGAGATTATCCGCGATGCCCTCCCACCTCACATTTGTTCCATAGATTCCGGCAATTGGGATATGCATGCATCAGGTACTTGCCATATTTATTATCATTCATGGTTTATGCAAGGTCTAGAGGTACATTGGTTCGGGAGTAGTTAATCAAATCTTATTCTTGTTAACTGTCCGTGTGAAATCGCTAGACCACAAGACGTATTGCTGTTATGTGTTGAATACTTCATTGACAGTTACCACATTTCAGTACCAGCAATAAAACTTTTTACTTGCGTAATTTTGACATTCCATTCAGTTGTATGTCTGTGAACCATTCCTTTGACAACCTTTTTAGGGATAGAAGTCGTAAAGAGCATTAGCCAGGAATGTAGCACTAAGGAATATTCTTTTAAGTTTATATACGTTAAAAGCATCATGTTGATACTCATGCAACCTCAGCCGTCTTAGATGGTTTAAAAATCTACATAAATCGTGGATTCTGCTTTCGTTCCAGAGGGTCTTTGTACGTGTAAGGATGTGTTTTTCTGTTTGACGAGTTATTAGTTTTACTCTTCCATTTCTTGCTGGATAGTTGCTTGAACAACAAACACCCATCACAGGTACGGTCAGTTTGACATTGCAAAAGAAACTTTTGAAGTTATATCCGACTATGAGAGTATGCTTGACCTATTCATATGCCACCTAAACCCAAGTGCAATGCGCCGTCTAGCACAAAAGTTGGAAGACGAGGTTGTTGATTCAGAGCTTAGGAGATACTGCGAAAGGATACTAAGAGTTCGTTCAACGGGCTGGACACAAGGCATTTTTGCGAACTTTGCTGCTGAAAGTATGGTTCCTAAAGGGCCTGAATGGGGTGGCGGAAACTGGGAGATTAAGACACCTACAAACTTGAAGAACATACCTCAGTGGGAGCTAGCTGCTGAGGTGATGCCTTATATGAAAACTGATGATGGTTCTATCCCCTCCATCGTTACTGACCATATTGGTGTTTACCTCGGTTTGATTAAAGGAAGAGGTAATGTTGTTGAGGTTCGAGAAGATAGTCTTGTGAAAGCAATCAAAGCTGAGAGTGGTATCCACGGAAACGGGATTCAGACTTCATCCGCTCCCTCCCTATCTAGTAAGACCCAAGGTCCTCCTGCTGTAGTTGAATCAAAGGGTAGTTCCCTGACAGGGTTAGAAAGTCTCTCCCTACAATCTGCAGGTACCAGTGCTACGGATGCACAGGCTAAGGCGGAAGAAGAATTCAAAAAGTCACTTTATGGTTCTGCTGCTGATGGTAGTAGCAGTGACGAGGAAGAAACTTCAAAAACCAAGAAATTACATATACGTATTAATAAACCAGTTGCATCTACTGCAGTGGATGTCAACAAAATTAGAGAAGCCACAAAACAGTTTGGATTGCCAATGGGAAGGACAAAGTCATTAACTGGCTCGTCGCCAGATCTTAGCCTCCTCTTACCTCAACCAGCTCCCGGAACCACAGCAACAACTAAAGTTACTCCTTCAGATCCTTTTGGAACAAGTTCATTGGTTCAACCTCCTTCTGTAGCACAGCCTGCTAACATGGGACCTGGTGCTGGAGTTGCTGTTGGGCCAATACCAGAGGATTTCTTCCAGAATACAATATCATCTCTACAGGTTGCTGCATCACTCCCTCCTGCAGGGATAATCATATCAAAATTGGATCAAGGCTCTCCGGGCATCAATAGTAACGTGGTTTCAGCTAACCAGGGTAGCACGCCTGCAGTAGAGATTGGTACAACTGATGGAGGGATGCCTTCTCAAGCTGCTCAACAAGCTGTTTCATCTGAATCCATTGGATTTCCAGATGGAGGGATTCTTCCACAATCACTCCCTCAAAATGCTGTACCAGTACAGTTGCAGGTACCTGTTGCACAGGTTACAATCTCAAATCAGCCCCTTGATCTCAGTTCGCTAGAAGCTCCAGGATCATCAACTTCTACAAAACTTCATGTACAGCCCATTTCTTCTCCAAAAGCTGTGCGCCCTGGACAGGTTGTTATATATCTTTTTACATTTTGTTTTCTTGATCGACTAAACGATGATGTTTTTTTTATTCCCTTTGATTTATTGTTTGTGTTTTTGCTTACTGATTCGTTTCATATGCTCTGAAATCATGGACAATTGGTGTTTAACTTTGAAGCTTGTCTTTGCATTACAATAAATCAACTCGAATTCAAACAGGTTACAGCTATATCACCTGTTCTTCGTATAAATTTCCCATTTTCGGCCAACATGATATGTAGGGTTTCCGTCTGGATCAGGAGGGCGGACCATCAATCATGAATCTTTCAATTGATTTTGTTCTAGAGCTATTTTTTAAATAATAATATTGTTGGTAGAAGTACACATGTAATGCTCTTTTTTATTCGTATTACACCAGGTTCCCCGTGGTGCTGCAGCAGCAGTGTGCTTTAAAACCGGACTTGCGCATCTGGAGCAAAATCAGCTTCCAGATGCTTTATCCTGTTTCGATGAGGGTTTCCTAGCTTTGGCCAAGGATCAGTCTCGTGGAGCTGACATCAAAGCCCAAGCTACTATTTGTGCCCAATACAAAATTGCTGTTACCCTTCTGCAGGTACCAAGCTTTCTCCTCTGTTGTCATGTTTCCTTGGAATTTAATTTCCCGGAATCTCAGTAGAACTCTCTTCTGCACAAAAAAAAAACTTGTCATAACGATGCTTAAAATTGCCGGTTAGACTGATGTATTAGTTTCTCCAAAAACTCATCTTTCAGTCTTCATTTATTTCTTAACACAGAATAAGCATTGAAAAAGTACTGGAAGAAGAAGTGTTCATTGTTTTCACACAAAATAACTATCTGCCTTTTTTTTTTGCCTATTGGGTATCCAAGTCGCCTGACTAATCCTTATAGGGGTTCATATCTGGCGACCCCCATAAATGAACCGGGCGACCTGCGGGCCGGAGCCCGAGGTCGTGGCCCAAACGAATTGTTTGCTCCCAGTAGAATTCGAACCTGCACCTCCAGTTGTGAGATTCAGTTCCTCAACTACTGGACAACTAGTCTGGGTTAATTATCTGCCTTGTTGATATTTACTTTTCATTTATTTTTAGCACTACATCTCGCTTGACAACCTAAGTGCACAAATATTCATTTAAGTTCCCTGCCCAAAGTACATTCTTAAATCTGTTTTCTTCTCGTGCTATACTTAAGGAAATAAGCCGACTGCAAAGAGTCCAAGGCCCCAGTGCAATCAGTGCAAAAGATGAGATGGCTAGATTATCCCGTCATTTGGGCTCGTTGCCGCTTCTTGCTAAGCACAGGATAAACTGCGTCCGAACTGCAATCAAAAGAAACATGGATGTGCAAAATTATGCCTATTCCAAACAGATGCTTGAATTACTCTTGTCCAAAGCACCCCCCGGCAAGCAAGATGAACTGAGAAGCCTGATCGACATGTGTACACAAAGAGGTTTGTCGAACAAGTCCATTGATCCGCTTGAAGATCCATCCCAATTCTGTGCTGCTACTCTTAGCCGTTTATCCACCATCGGCTATGATGTATGTGATCTCTGTGGCGCCAAATTCTCTGCTCTGTCAGCCCCTGGGTGCATTATTTGCGGCATGGGAAGTATTCGAAGATCTGATGCCATTGCTAGTCCTGTTCCGACACCATTTGGCTGAGGTAAATGTCAATTCAAAGCTGTCTCCTGTCTCTCCAAGTCTCAACACATGGCTGCATTATTCTTATTTCATTCTGATGAAACATCAGCCCGTGTTATGAGCAAGAACTTGCCAATGTAATGAAAATCTCACCATTTGCTTCACTTGCTTTCTATACCTATGTTCATAACAATGGCTGCACTATGTTGTAATTGTAAAACGAGCGATTTTCTCTCAATCTTCGTTATAGTAGTTTTGTTCTATGGAATGTCGAAACCGAAACCGAGTTTTACAAGACTAGTTGTATAATTTCATCTATCAAGGTTTGCTTAGTGTGTGATCTTTTCTTTTTTGGTAATTAGAACTTTTGCATATTTCCTCGAAGAATCAGTATTATTGTACCCAATTAATCATTAAGTTCTTCCAACGAACTTATAGAACGATACTCACGGATCATATATTTTTTTTCATAACATGGGAATAAAAGAAAGAGCATAATTAAGCGGTTTAAAGCTGCCTGGCTTAGGACGACAAGGTGACCTTCTCTGAATGGATCTAACTGCTAGGAACTCAAGTGCATAAACTCCTTGTTGACAGGTAAGGTGGTGGGGCGCAGCTTGGGAGGTTAAAACTTCTCTCAGTTCACTTCCTTTTTGTCGTGGTGAAAGGCGGAAAAGGTTCTAAGCCTGTGTTTGTGGGACAGTTTGTGATGGCATTGGCGGCGTGATCCACCGCCAATGTGCCACACAACAAGGAGCCTGGCGTTCACAAGCATATATCTGCTAGCTCTTGTCTTGCCATCTACCTTGTTCCCAGATTTGCGGTTAAGTGCCTTTTATGGTGGCACCTATGCGAATAGTTGCACCCATATCTATCCACTAGAAATCAGTTGGCACTGAAGTCAAATTAACTTATAAACAAACAAAAACAAGAAGTTAACCTTTCTTCTCAAGCTATTTCTAGTACTTGAGACAATCATTTTTCATATGGTCACCATGTTTGCAAAAAGAAGCATAAGGGATTCTGTCGTTGCTCTTGCATTTCAGTCTTGGATATCTCATCATCAACTATATGCTTACCATTATGGTGTTTTCTTCCTTTTCAACGTCCCACGCCCACATGATGAAGTTGCCAAATGAGCATTATCCACCTTATTTTGTTTCAATCTCTCTTCGTCTTGAACACACGAAGGTATAAGCTCATTTAGTGTCCTCTCCTCCCCTAGGGAGTCATACTATTTCCAGATGTGAGAACTTAGGAGAAAGAGAGACCAATACGTGGTACACAAAGACATCCTTGTCTAAGTCCAACTCTAATGCCCTCAACTGAATAACATCATGGTGTGTTCCCTGATATTTCATCTTATATCATACTACATTTTAACAAATTTATGCACGCAAGCCACATTCTCAACTTTTTTCAGATTTAGCAAAACGCTCATCGATGACATAAAGAAATTGTTTGGCATTCATCTCATTGAGAATGACATCTCGATAGGTATCAAGAACTATACTCTGCATAATCATAAGACTTATATGATTCGAATGTTCCCACTTATACCTGAGGTCCTTTTCGGCTTCAAAACTTTTAGTTGCCACAACTGTAGGTTCGTGATTGTGTAATGCAAGTACAACCTAATAATATCTATGTATGCTAACTCCGAGTTTTAAAGTTAAAGACAGACAACATCGGGGATACTATTGATGTTGGTAAAAATAACAGAAACATATGCTGAAATCAATCTAAAATGCTCAAGATCAAAATAACATGACACATTAAATCATAAGAGTGCACGTAAAAGAGAATATGAGCTTTAATGAAATGTCTAGCACAACACTGATAACCGGTTTTTGGGCAAAATTATTAACTTCAAGTGATATTTTCAGTCGAGTATAAATGATATTATTGATAAAATCTTGTCAGTGACACAATTTCTTTTGGATCGAGATATCATATACATGGATAACTCGATTATCATCAATTACCAATTAACTTCAGGTGATAAGTATGATATTGAGATATAATCATTGGCAACCTTACTTTGGACCAATATACTAAATGTATGAATCTTCCTTTAATATCATTATTTATCGTGTCAAAATATAAATTTCATGTTGGTCGATTGCATTTGCATGAATATATTGATATCAAACTTTAGTATCATAGTTTAATTCAATATTTTTTTAGGTAGGTATAATTTAATTCAATATGAAAACGGGACTCTTTAAAATGAGCCTTTTGATAAGCCCAGCTTAATCAATTAAGCCCAACTTTATTAATTAGATTGGCACAACCCAAATAAATTCAAGCATATACCAGCGTTTTTTATAAGTAACTTGCTCCTTTCAGGTATCAATCCATGCACCTCTTAATTATGCAGTTTATATGCTGAGCACTTTAGCTAGTAGGTAATCGATAAACTCATACCAACTTAATTAAAATAGTACATCCAGTTAATGACCCAGAAAAATAAATGATCCAAATACTTTTATTTAATGAGTATTTTGTGCAGTCCACTTTCTACTACGCGTCTTATTTTTAGAGCCTAAACATTATAAAAATTAAGCATTTCTTGACATATTTTTTTATTTTAAGAATTAGAATGATAATTTTAAAATTAGATCAAATATTGTCCCCTTTTCTTTACTCCCGTAGACTTGCTATAAAACGTTTTAAATAGCCGGAATAGCTATACCCTCTCGGTAGGAGGTACCATGTTTTGTCTCCATGGATAGAATTAAAGGGTAGTCTAATTAATGATTAGGTCATTATAGGTTTGGTAGGTCTTGGTGTAACTACTTTTATCATAAATAATCTAGGATTTTTTTGGAGGCAAAAGTTAGAAATCTAAATTATCCTTATTTTCATCATTAGTTAGTTAAATAAATATTATTTTGATAATCTCTAATTAAATTTGTAATATATAATAAATTTTGAATTTTAAATTATATTTCTTAAAAATTTTCGCAAAAACTATGCTCCTTCAAAAAACAAGAACAAATCATAGAAGTAAAATAAAATCAGACAAAACAGACATTCACTTTACTTTGTAGACTGGGCCCACAGGGGAACTTCTGATCACGCTCCCCTCCTGATTGAGATGTCTTCCCCTCTACTTCGTGTTGATGGACGTTGTCAATTCCATTGCTTTTGGACGAGGCATCCAGATTTCAGAAACTTGGTGTTGCTTTGTGTGAAAAGTTAAAATGACTCCGCAAAGATATTAGATTCTTGAATAAAAACACATGTGGCTATATCTTTGCCAATATTAAGAAATCAGAGGATGAGATCAGAGAGTTGGAAGCTTTCAGTGACAGAACAAACAACAATGATTAGAATCACAGATACCTGGCTGCTCTACAGGAGCATACAACACATCTCCTTGCTGAGGAGACTATTTGGAGGGAACGATCTAGAATCACCTGGTTAAAAGAGGGCGATCATAACACTATTTTTTTCCCACCTTACAATGAAGGTATAGAGTTTTAAATCTTCTAGAATTTCCATTACAGGAAGGGATGAAAAACTTGTCTCCTTTGCAGATTTACCACAGCTGATGATTGATCATTATTCTGAAATTGTGAAAGTGGAACCTATTCATGAATTGCCCCGGCTTATGAGCAACATTCCAATGATTGTTACTGAGCAGATGAACCTGTCTCTTTCAGAGTGGCCAGATATGAATGGGATTAAACAAGCAGTGTTTGAGTTGAAGGGGGAGAGCTCCCCTGGAGTCGATGGATTCTCTGGTCTCTTCTATCAAACTTACTGGGATATAGTTGCTGATGACCTGCTTAGGGTCATTCACCACTTCTTTGCTGGGAATGATCTTCCAAGGACAATCACTTCTACTATGCTTTGCATGGTTCCAGAAACCAATAATCCAACCAGTATGGAAGACATAAGGCCGATTAGCCTCTATAATTTTGTGGGGAAGGTTATTATCAAGATTCTTGCTTCCAGACCCCTGAAATTCTACAACATATTATCTCCCTGCAACAAAGTGGTTTCATTAAGGGGTGCCTTATCACTGACAATGCACTTCTCGCACAGGAACTGCTGCATTCAGTGGACAGAAGACAGAAGGGGATATAATGTAGTGATCAAGCTTGACATGTCAAAAGCATTCGATAGAGTTTCATGGATCCATCTGATTAGAGTGCTGCGAAAATTTGGTTTGCTGAATTTTTCATTGACTTAATTTGGCGAATAATTTCCAGCAATTGGTATTCTATCCTCTAGAATGGTCAATCTTTCGGTTATTTCTCATCAACTCGAGGTGTGTGTCAAGGTGATCCGCTTTCCCATGCGCTTTTCATTATTGCCTCTGAGGCCTTAAGTCGGGGATTGAACTCTCTTATTTTGGAAAATTCGTGGTGCTCTTATACAACACCGAAAGGCTGTGGGAGTATTTAGCACTTGGCATTTGCAGATGACCTTCCGCTATTTGCAAAAGCAAATCAGAAATCACTCTCAGCTTTCTTTGATTTGCTTAAGGAATATGAGGCTAT
Organism: Pinguicula primuliflora; assembly: GCA_025802335.1. Lineage (NCBI taxonomy): Eukaryota > Viridiplantae > Streptophyta > Magnoliopsida > Lamiales > Lentibulariaceae > Pinguicula > Pinguicula primuliflora. The sequence goes on from JAOYMZ010000002.1 coordinate 482,861, forward strand.
GTCTGGTCAGAAAATCAATCTTCAAAAGAGCAATTTCTTTGTATCTAAAAAGACTCCAGCTGATCAGATTGCAAATATTTCACGGTGGACTAGTTTAACACATAGTCATCTCCCTCATACTTACATTGGCATCCCCCAGTACACAGGGAGAAAGGTCTCCTCTTTATTCTCTCATTTGATCCTCAAGGGTCAGAGCAAGATAAATACCTCAGCATGGGATGGCGCTTGATTCTTCTCAGGCATGTTCTATCCAGTCTTCCGCTTTATCAGATTATGTCCATGTTCCCCAATAAGATGATCCAGAACAGGTTAGAGACTATATTTGCAGATTTGCTGTGGGGAGAGGTGAATGGAAAAAGGAAGTTCAACTGGATTTCCTGGAAACAAATTTGTCTTTCAACAGCTGAGGGTGGGCTAAACATTCGCAGGCTTCGGGATATCAGCATGGCAGCCTCCATGAAACGGTGGTGGCAGTTCACTAGAGGTTCCTCCCTCTGGGCCTCCTATTTAGCAAGCAAGTATGGACAATGAACGCAACATCATTTCTTTAAGTCGGACTACAAACACTCCCATACTTGGAGACGTATGTTGGACATAAAGGACTTGATGAACCTACATACCCTATGGTTTATTGGAGGTGACAGCTCAATCAGCTTGTGGTGGGATCGTTGGCTGCATGATCAGCCACTTTCGGACCTTGTTTCAGTTCAGGACACTAAGGCCATGGTCCAATCCCTCCGTGCTTCTGATTAGGGGGAACTAAATCATATAAATATCCCAGCCAGCATCAAAATGGCTATCACTAATACACTTCAGATATTTGCCTCTGATACACCTACTGGGAACCAGACAAGCGGGGTAGATTTAGCTTTAAATCTGCTTGGGATCTTTTGAGGCATAAGTTGGAGCCATCTAATATCTTCTATCCTAGTTTGGAAGCTTTTGCTTAATGCTCTCCCTAATGATGACTGAATTCAGAAGAGAAGGGCGGTTTTAGCCTTTCATTGTTCTTGTTGTTCTGACTCTCCCTAGGAAGAAACTGCAGATCATCTAATGTCTCAATGAGAACTAGCCCAAACAGTCTGGGCAACCTTTGTCACCCATTTTCACATCCCCACAGTCACTCTCTCTGTGGAACTCAGAATCATACAGTGGTCCAAGCTGAAAGGAAACAAGAATACCTTGCCACAACTTAATCTTGTCCCGCTGATTATATACTGGGCCAAATTCGGTTTGATGATGCACAACTTAACCCTTCGGGGTCATTCTTGCGGTAAAGGAACAATGGTCTCTGCTGCATAAAACCATAATGCCAAGACCTATGGCAGCGAAGAAGAAAATCATGCTGACCAGTGACTCTTCTAACCATAATTGTTATAACATATCCTTCACAGGTTATAGTAAAGCGGGCAAAATAGGGATTGGAGGGCTTCTCAGAGATAAAGAAGGTCAATTCATTGAGGCTTTTTCAGCGAAACTCAATAGTCACATGACTGATCTGGAGATCCTTCAATTCAACTTGCTACAGTTTTCTTCCCAGCATCATCCCACGAAGGTCCTTGTTTCTCCAGTATCACTCTCTCTCCTGTAGGGAGGTCTTGATAACTGTCCATGGAAAGATTATGGATATTACTCTCGAGTTAAACAACTATTAAACAACTCTCTCATGTCACTGATCCCAGATGTACAACAAAATCATCGAATCGCTGCTCCTTTGGCTGTGTGGGGTTTTGCATATGGAGACCACCGTTTCAACAAGGAGAGCTCCCTTCCTTTCCCATTCCTCACCTCATTGCGCAAAATCCAGATGATGGACAGGTTCAAACCAACATCGTGGCCATAGTCACACTGCGGCCCTGATCCTCGTCAGTGACATTTGAAAGCAAATGCAGGATGATGCATTCTGGAGGAGATAAGAATAGTTCTGGGATGCTACGACTGCGAGCCCTGATTCCACTTGAGAATCACCATGCAATCTTTGATTACACGGAGATGAAATGCTAGTCATTAGCAATCATCTCCGATAGGGGTATAATCGGCAAAAACATTTCATATTCTGTATGTTTTAGCCTATTGAGATGGAAAAATGATATTATCAAACTGATTGTTGGCTACTTGTGACTGAGAATGGGTGCTTCCCTGGGCCTGGACATCGCAAAAATGTTTGTCAAATCAAGAATAAGATAAACTTGGGATAGCTCCGGCTGCAGGCCTGATTCCATGATGGAATCTTTCGCAATTTTTGAATACACGGGGTGATTTGCTAAATGACTTAGCTATCACCTCCGGCAGAGGTACCAGTTTCCTCTCCGACTGGAATTTAAGAGTTCTACGTGTTCCTGAAATACTACTCTCTATCTACCCCTGCTAATGCATAACTACCTTTGCTTGTGAGGGGAACTGGGCGAACAAAGGCTGGAGGTGTTCTAGGGACGTATGGAGCTAGCAATGGATGATAACGTAATCTGCTGTGCTGGAATGATGGACAAAGCGACTGCTAGATATGGAGCAGGAACCAACAATGACAGGAACTTTTTGAAGTAGGAAACCTGAAAATGAAGCAGAGATGCACGCTGCAAATATCCCAGGAATTCTGCACTGCTGTTGGACTCACAACAGTAATGATGGGCCTCAAATGAGCTGTTTGGCCATGAATTGAACCCATTCAGATTGTTCATTCTGTCTTTACTTTCGGGCTATTCTTATTTGTAAAAAAATATCTGGTGGAGGTCGGCCGTCCAATAAATTTAAAAAAAAATGGGCCAAAATAAATATTGGCAAATTTGGAATTTATGAGCCCAACTTTACCCAAAATTTCCTTCACAAAAACAAACTGATTAATTTTCTTTTGCAACCTTAATTTGGTGAAATGTTATGCCCATTTTCTTAGAATAAATAGATAAAAATAGAAATTTGTGTCGCTAAAATAGCTCTCCTTCATTCGGATCGCTAGAGAATTCATACTACACTCTTGCTGTATATTGTGGCGCGTTCCAATAATGTCGTAGCCCGTCGTCGGGTAAATTCAAGGTTAATTCAAAACAAAATTAATTGCGAAAACGGTGTGGGATTTTTCCATACTCTCTTGCTCGCATTCTTACTTCCCCACTACATTTTCTCAGCTTCTATAACATTATATCGAAACTCTGGATGGAAGTAGGTTTAATAGTTTTAAAACATGGTATAATCATTGGTAGCAGCACGATTCAAAGGAATAAAAACTCAATGAAAGAGGCACATAGATTAGGTGCAAATCCTTTGCCTTCGCCCCTGGAACAAATGCCCTCTTTGTAGCCCAACCGCAACCCTTTGGGCTTGTGACTGAACTTATTCGTCAATTTCAATTTTACATCACCAAGAAGATTGGCATATTGAATGGTTAGGTTCCGGGTACTACGGTATATACCATTTAATTTGGGATTTAAAAGAACATAATGAAATGTTCGAAGTTATTTACTTACCGTTTGATTATTATTGACCGGCGGACATGTTGTGAAATTAACCGAGAATGTGACCCAGTTTAATTCATGCAAAGTTAAAGTGTGGTCTCAACCATATAGCTAGTCATATCTTATTGACCAGTTGCTGGACAAAGTGCGTGGAAAATTTTCTGCTGCCGGATACTAAAATCCGGACAGGGAATCTTATAGGTCGGATACCATTCCAAATCCGACGGCCTGGACGCGTCCTTCATTGCGGGTCGGTGGATCGGGTTAACCCTGGTTCGCCGACTCGATTTCAATTATTCTTTAAAAAAATGAAAAAAATGCATACTCTTTTTCAGATTCATCCGAAACATTCCCCTCATTTTTCCATCCGAAACTTTTGGCTAAACAAAACGAGTCTGTCTCTAAAAAATCCGATTTTCATTTCGAGTGGTTCTCCAACCAAATCCGGGTTCCAGAAGTTGAAAGTTTCTTCTCCAAAACTGTAATACAAGTTTTATTCCATCAAGGTAATATGTATATTTGATTTTATGTATCTCATTCATCTTTTTTTCATGTGAAGATAAAGTGTTTGATAAAATGACTCAATGAATAATTCTTCAATGAATTCATTTGTTGTTCATTCATGTGATTGGGTGTTACAATTGCAATATGCTACATTATTTTCTCTCAAAAATTTGCTGCATAGTGTTGAATTTCATTATCAAACACTTGCTGCAGTTTTTGCTTACAAAAAAAAACACTTGCTGCAGTTGAGATTGAATGCAATAGACTAAATATGTGTTTAGACTAAATATGTATTTAGACTAAATATGTGTTTAGACTAAATATGTGTTTAGACTAAATATGTGTTTAGACTAAATATGTGTTATCAAACACTTGCTGCAGTTGAGAATGAATGCAATAGACTTGCTGCAGTTGAGAATGAATGCAATAGACTAAATATGCTGCAGTTGCTGGGGCATGAGTTTGCAATATGTGATTTTTGTAATAGACTAAATTAGAAGAGTTGCTGCATTCTATTGTATTGAAGTTTTGATGCATTCTCTAACCAATTTAATTGTATTGCATATGTATACAGAATGAATCCAAATATAGAAGAAACACCAGTCGATAATGAGGATACCACTCAAATACAATCGTCTATTCCTCAAGTTCGTGATGCATTAATACCGAAAGTTTGGCAAACATTTAGAAGTTTGGAAGACGCAATTCTCTTTAACAACTGTTATGCAAAGGATGGTAGTTTTAGTACGCGCATAAAAGATAGCAAAAGAATAGATGGTGTTATAACTTGGAGGAAGTTTGTTTGTTGCAATGAAGGATTGAAAAAAGATCTTACAATACCGAATAGAAAACGGCGAAGGGGGTTGATACGAGAAGAATGTGGTGCTAGAATGGTTGTCAGTTTGAATCGAGAGCATGAGCTTTAT
>JAOYMZ010000003.1:2739-19272 GCA_025802335.1 Pinguicula primuliflora
TTGCAGAAGGACTTTTGAATGTGCAATAATAATTATATCACATTTAAACTTCGAATTAATTTCAAAATTGTCACTGAGAAAAGCCATTCAAAAGTACTCCCACCTAACTTATGACTTTTAGCTTTTTTCTGACTTTTTTGTAGATAAGCCAAAGCAAAAGCTGATTTACGAAACACTGCAAAAACAGCTTATACTGTGGAAAAGGCAAAAGAAGCTGTGGAAAAGGTGTACAAAACACTGCCTAAGAACAGCACTTTTTGGTGCTGTCAAAGAACCTTTGAAGAATGGTATACATGAGTTGCAACAGGAACTGGGGAAATGGGGATATGAAAGAGTGCAAGTCCAGGAACTCTCATAACAGAAAGTGCTGGTCAGAGGCTTATCTGAAGCTCAGCGCAAACAATTACTAGACTTGGCAAATCAAAGCACAAACCCTCTGTTCAAATGTATGAAAGTATGGGATCTGGATGCTGAGTTTGAAACACGTACTACTTGGATCAAAATTATGGGAGTTCCATTACATGGATGGAATGAACCGTGCATCAAATGGATAGCAAGCAAGGTGGGACGAGTCATCAAAGTCGCAGATCAAACTGTGCTGCGACAAAACTTGAAGCACTACAGAGTGCAGATTGAAACAGTTATGCAGAATTGTTTGAATGAACTGAAAAGAGTGCAGATAGACAGGCAATGGTATGATCTGTAGATTACTGAAGAAGAGCCCCTGATGAATGCAGAAATGGAGCAGCGGAGGATCACCGGAGACAGCCTGTCGGTAAGCCATCCGGTAAAAGGAAAGTTGCCGGAATATACAGCTGGCAATGACATTGAAAAAGGACCAATAGATTTGAATAACTCCCCTCAAAAGTCGAGTAATGTAGAGTCCCCAGATGAGATGCGCAGTCAAAGAGAATATGCAATTACTGCCCAACCAACTTTAATAACTGACAAGGCGGCTTCTCAAGAAGTGGAAGGGCAGATATCGAGAGCATCCACAAAGACACAAAAGACAATGGAAGAAATAAGAAAATACCTAGAAAGCCTGGGCCGACATGTATTGGGCCTTACAATGGAAGGAGAGGAGGATTTTGAGATACCTGGCCCGCTGGGCCGTTTATTGAAGTTAGCTGGAGCGAGACAAAAAAGAAGAAGAAGAAGAATAAAAATGAGACAGGAAAAGAAAAAGGTAGCAGAGCAAAACATCCCAGGAACTCAGCTGCACCACAAGAAACCTACTGAAAAACAAATACGATGGAAAGCCATTGAAACTGTCAAACTTGGGCAAACCCTGGGAATGCAAGTTGATGACTCATATATCCCAACTATCATGGAAATGGAGTAAAGAGATCAGCAGGCAAATGAGGAATGACACCCTCCTGAACCAGAAGCAAAATAAGGTGCTAACACTTTTGTTTTTAATGCAGATTCTATCCTTTAATGTACGTGGAATCGGAGGACCGAACAAGAAAAAGGAGATAATGGATGCTATATCAAAGCACTCCATCAATTTTGTCTGCATACAAGAGACTAAATCAGCAAACATTGATATGAGATTCTGTGAGACACTCTGGCAAAGATCAAGCATATCTTATGTTATGAATCCATCAAGTGGAAACTCTAGTGACTTGCTTTCTACATGGAATCTGTCTTTTTTCCGAATGGAGGCACACTTTATGGCTGAAGGATTATTGGAAGTTGTGGGAAGATGTATTGAGGATGATTACAAGCTGAGAGTGATCAACATCTACCCCCAAACACAATACAAGGAAAACGAATATTATGGCAGAGCATATTACAGAGGCTCCAACAGCACACAGATTATAATAGCCTAATCTGTGGGGATTTTAATACTGTTCGCAGCAGGCAGGAAAAGAAGGGGAGAACCAGGATTCCTGAAAGAGAAATACAAGAGTTCAATGACTTTATATATGAAGCTGAATTGGTTGACCTCCCACTACAAATCAGGAAGTTCACGTGGTATCAACCAGGAGGAACAAGTGCTAGTCGCCTTGATAGGTATCTCATCTCGAAAAATCTGCTCCTAAAATGGCTAGACCTAATTCAAATACCTCTGGACAGGATCAACTCGGATCATTGCCCAATTGTATTGATCAATGACAACAAAAATTGGGGACCAAAGCCACTAAAAGTCCTTGATGCATGGCTATCCCGCCCAGATTATGAACAATTTGTGAAGAATACATGGGCGAGTATAGAAGTGGATGGCACCCCGGGATATATTATTTTCAACAAGCTGAAGATATTAGGGCAGGCCCTAAAACAGTGGAATAAAGAGGTGTTTGGGAACTTGACAGAAAGAATACAGGATGCAAAGCAAAAAATCAAATAGCTGGATCTTCGAATGGAACACACTGATCCTACTCCGCAGGAAATTCAGGAAAGAAAAGATCTAAGAGCTGAGTTAATGCAGCTAAATAAAAGGCAGGACACACTGACTTACCAAAAAGCGAGAAGTAAATGGCTACAGGAAGGAGAGGCAAATACTAAGTATTTCCATGCAACCATACGGAAAAATAGAGCCCAAAATACAATCAAAGGCATGGAAATAAATGGTCAGTGGATTCAAGAGGTGGAAACAGTGAAGGAGTTTTTGTCTGATCAGTTCAGAAATCATTATAGCCAGACAGATACAAGACAACCACAAATGTTCTGGAATTTCCCCAGAACAGTGACCCAAAATGAGAATGACTTACTGGTCTCGCCTTTCACGGCTGAAGAAGTTTGGGAAGTAGTAAAATCATGTGCAAGTGGAAAGAGCCCCGGGCCTGATGGATTCAACTTCAGGTTCATCAAAAAAATTTGGGAAATACTGCAGGAGGATGTAATGAATTTCATATCTGATTTCTGGTGAGCAGGAAAAATTGTCAAAGGTTTAAACGCAACACTTGTTGCACTAGCTCCTAAAACAGCAAGCCCAAAAAAGATAGAGGACTTTCGTCCTATTTCAATGGTTGGGAGCATATATAAGATTTTGTCCAAGACACTAGCTCGAAGACTCAAAAGAATTCTGCCTTCCCTAATTGCACAAAATCAAACTGGATTTGTGCAGGGCAGAAACATATTAGATAGTGTGATATTAGCAAATGAGGTGATACACGAGGCCAAAGCAAGAAAAAAGAAAATCTCATTATTCAAGGTAGATTTTCAAAAGGCTTTTGACAATGTGCGTTGGGAATACTTATGGAGAGTTATGGAGGAAATGAGATTTGATGCTAGATGGATCAAATGGATCAGAGCTTGTGTTGAAACTGCACACATGACTATCACCATAAATGGTAGCACATGTGGGGAGTTTAAATTGGAGAAGGGGTTGCGGCAAGGTGATTCTCTATCACCTCTATTATTTGCCATAGCTACAGAAGGACTGAACTCTCTCATAAATCGGGCAGTAGCACAAGCACATTTGGAAGGTTACAAAATTGGGCAGAATATGGTGAGAGTAACACATCAATTATTTGCTGACGACACTCTCTTGTTTGGCAATGGTACAACACAGGATGTGAGTATATTCAAGAGAATCCTCCAACTCTTTGAGTGTATTTCAGGGCTGAGGGTAAACTACAACAAAAGTACCCTATACACTGTCAATATCACTGAAGCAGAAGATCAACAACAAGCTAACTTATTAAACTGCAAAAGGGGCTCTCTACCCTTTAAATATCTTGGTGCTAGTGTGGGGATGAATCCAAGGAGGATTGCATCCTGGAAACCAGTGCTAGACACAGTGCAAAAAAGAGTTGGTGGTTGGGAAAACCAACATATATCTCTTGGAGTTCGGATCATACTGATAAGCTCAGTACTTGCTAGTACACCAATATATCATTTATCTCTATACAAGGCTCCTATGGCGGTTATCAAAAAGCTCACACAGATCATAAGAAAATTTCTATGGGCTGGGAAAGAGAATGGACCGAAGAGGATATCATGGATTAAATGGAAGAGATTATGCTGCCCTAAGCAGTCAGGAGGATTGGGGGTAAAAGATCTTGAAAAATTCAACATATCTCTCCTAACAAAATGGATGCAAATGATGCTTATGGAGGAACATCAGTTATGGGCACAAGCTATAGTCTCACGCTATGGCAACGCACACTTCGATAGAGCATTATATGAAGCACAAAGCAGAAATTTGAAGCCATCAGCATGGTGGCAAAATATGCAAGATCATATTGCACAGCAAGAATGGTTTCAGCAAGATGTACAGCGAAAAATTGGAAATGGCGAGCAAACAAGTTTTTGGCATGATCCTTGGGTGGGGGAGCAAAATCTTGCTAAAAAATACTCATATCTGTATGCAAATGCATTGGATAAAAATGCTATGGTTTCTGACAAAGGAACATTTGCGGAAAATGGTTGGAACTGGAATTGGCATTGGAGAATACCATGTTCGAATGAGGAAATACGCCAGTTCTTTGACTTGATGCAGACACTGGCAAATGCTCCAGCCAGAAGCCAAGAAACAGATGTATGGGCATGGAGACCGCAATCTGAGCAAAATGGGACAGTCAAAGCAACATACAGCAAATTGATGAAGCAATCGTGGGAAATCAATGAAGGACCGCAGCACGTAAAAGAGGCTTGGAACAATTTATTACCTTTAAAGGTATGCGCATTTACATGGAAAATGCTGTGGAATCAGCTCCCTACCAGGGACAATTTGCAGCGAAGAGGCATCCAAATGCAATCCAGCACCTGCCCAGTGTGTGAGAAAGATCAGGAATCAGTGCAACACTTATTCATTGAATGTGAAATTGCAAAAGAAATCTGGAGCGCAATTCATCACTGGATACAAGTCGACATACCTATGGAGCCTCAAATTGAAGGATACATGCAGAAACACTCAAGCCTAGCACTGAGAATTGGACGGCCCAAGCTCGGAAACGCACTTTTCCAAGTAACCTGCTGGATGATTTGGAAAACCAGAAACAGAGCAATCTTTCAACAGACCAGGCCACAGATATACAAAATTGTGGAGAAAGTGCAACTCACTTTATGGCAGATATTCTGGGCAAGAAGGTGGATTACGGCCGTTACAGATTTTGGAGCATGGGAGAGAAATCCGATCGAATGTCTACAGAAGTGTAGAAACAGAAACCTGTAGTCGATCAATTGTAAAAAATAATTTCGATATATAAATAAAATCACTTATTTACCCAAAAAAATCGAAAACCAAAAAGGCAGGTCTCATTTTTTTATGAATACACAAAATGAACTGCAATTGCGGAACCCAACATACTCACATAATTAAACCCACTCAAAAAACCAAAGAAGATGGCAATAGAGTCAAAAAAATAAAGCAAAATAAAATTCAGTAGCAAAAAATGATGAGCACCTTGGTTGCTTGAATGCTACAACACATAGAAGACCCAAGAATAGAGACGGGCGCGGGCAGGCAGATCAAGGGAGGGTGGATTTGCAATAAACTGCAATAAATCAAAGAAGGCCAAACAGAAGAACGGTTAAACATAAACACAAAGCGCAAATGATGAAATTGGAAAAGAAACAGAAAAATTGAACCTGCAAACATCCCAAAACTTCAGAGTTGCCTCAGAATTGCGGAGGGGTAGGTAGGGTTTTGCGATTCTGAAAGGGGATTCCTTTTTTTGCAAAACTCCGAAGGTGAGATTACTTTTGAGCAAAACGTATTGGACAAATGGGATCTACGCGAGGGCGATCGACGGGCTGGGCTCGGCCATCTAGATTTGCAATCAACTCCACGGAAGCTTAATGGATAGTCGTTTCGCGCGTTGTTTTCCTTCCCCCATGCCATTTAGTGACCCCTGTTAAAGAATAGAGCTCGAGTTCCTGACAATGTGGGTTCCTGACAATGTGGGTTCAATCTCAACGAAGAGAAGAAATGCGAATGTGGGTTTTGGAAGAGTTTTTCCGACAATGTTGGGGGAAGTTTCTGGAGAATCAAAGTAGAAAGAGGGGCAGGCGCGTGAGTGACCCTCCGACAGCAAATTCGCGTAGGGTGGAGAAGAACTCAAAACGACAGAAGTTTTATGCAGTGAAACGGTTTGGAGATGTCGTTTTCGCATCCATTTAAATATATAAATAAATATATATTTATATTTATTTAAAATATTAAAAATGTAAAAAAAAAATGGACTCTTAATTTTCGGAGATTCAGCCCCTCGTTTTCTAGGCTAATTCCGGGTTCATAAACAGCCCTTGCCGACTGCCGTAGACTATCCATTTTGGTTACTTTTTTAGCAACCCAATATTCGGATATTTTGGGCCTTAAGCCCAGGCCACGATACGATTACATTGTTTCATGTCGAATTAATTTGCAAAATCACTCTAGTAAAACCCGGTGTCAATCTAGGGTTTCACGTCTCGGCTTCCATAATCAAGCCCTTCAATTCCACTGTAGTTTGAAGAGCAAAAGAGGATGGGTGGAAAGTGCCCGCACCGGAGCGTGAAAAAACGCCGATATTCCCACAAAACTGCTAGAAGGACCAAATTTCTGCTAATGGATATCCTTTTTCATCAATGGATTTCCTTTATGTGTCCTCCTTTATTTAAATCTTCGTTGAGTATTTCAGTGATGTTTTTCCTTGACGGTTGATTGTTCACGCGATGATGCCGTTTACGGAGAGCTTCAGAAAGCAGAGGGAGAGATGAAATACCTTCCAGTTGATGAAGACCTTCCAGGAATGGGACAGTTTTATTGTATGCACTGCGAGTAAGATGATATTTTATGTTGTGTTGTCGTAATAAAGCGTTTAATTTCAGTTGGTTAATTTTCTCTTGTGGATGTCATTCTTTTTCAGTCGGTACTTTGCTAGCCTCGCTGTGAGGGATGAACATTTCAAGACGAAACGGCATAGGAAACGGTACGCTTACATCTATCCTATCAGATTATAGCGTATTACTTTGACTATTTGGTGTAGCCAAGCTAGACGTGTTTTCCTTTAGGAATTGGACTTCATGTTTAGGTAGTCATTATTTTCGGATAACAGAAAATTTTGATAATCATAACTGGTTTCGGCCGGATTTTGATATTTGGGATGCATGCTAATCAGAAAAGCTATGGATATAATTATAAACACATCATGTTAGTAAACTTAATATAACATAACGTACAATAATATTTTTTTTGAAAGTAAAAATTTGTATAAAACGTATAATAAGTTACTATCAATATTGTACGATAGAACATTCTTTCAGAGTGAATTGTTTTTGGAATTAGGCTTGCCTGGATTTTGTTCATGAACTCTTTTTATGTTATAATGTTAATTATTTGTTCCATGAAATCATTGAAAGGTTTAGATCATTTTGGTTGAAAACATTTTAAATTTTGCAAATTTGATTAACATGATGCAGCACTATATGCTATACATTTTAGCGTTGTTGACATGATGTGTTTCTTGAGTATTCATTGAGAACTCTCAACAATTTCTCCTGCACAGGCTGAAACTAATGAAGGGTCCTGCTCCTCATACCCAACTGGATGCTGATCTTGCTGCTGGAATGGGCATGCCAGATAATGGTCCAAAATTGATGTCAATGTAAAGTATGTTCTACAGAGTTTTACACTGCTGATTATTTTCAGAAACCTTGAAAGTGTGCTCTTAAGTATCTCAATTTATATTATTCTTGATGTTGGTAGTCGTGGCAGTCTTAATTGTCAACATAGATTTCATTTCTACTGTGTAGCTTGTACTTGTCTATAGTATAGATTTCCGCAGCAATGTGATGCCGTTTTCTCCAAATTACGATGTTCAGCCTATGATTTTTTTTAACTCCATCTTTTGATTGCACTTCTGTAGTATGAGTGCCAATTTTTTTGCACACGAATATCACATGATTTTGCTTCACATGTCAGCCCTTCACATTTCTCTTGGGATAAATAACCTTAGCCAAAATTCTTATTAGACAAGTGAACTTCATTTTCTTCTTAATTTACTTTTATTTGACTTTTACTTAAAACATATAAAAAGAAAAGAAATAAAATAACTAAATTGATTTGATATGTTCTAATTTAATCGAACGCCCTAAGACTTTTCACTTTATTATCTGGTAGGGAAAAAAATATTTTCAGCTGAACTATTTTAATAGTTTCTTTTGGGGTAAGCAAAAATGTGTATTAATGTAAATGTAGTTTTTTACATATTTACAGCTTGCTTTGTAAGCCCGCCGCGAGGCTTGTTTTTAATGGTTGAACTCGATTACTTTTTAAAATGGAAAGAGTCATGTATGCATCGATAGTTGTGGTGCTCAAACAAGCATAGCCGAGTTCTCTTCATGTGTGATGGCACCATTTCTATCTGAAAGCTTTAGCTCAACCTGCTGCAACATGGGAGGCAGAAAAAATGGACATCGATGGGCACGGTGCAGGACATTCTCCCTCACATGCTCCCAACACCATCCGCTGCCCATGTACTGACAAACTACTTTGCAACATATTAATGGAGTAGTCATCAACATAATTTGATTCCTCAATTGAACACACGACGTAATTGAACTTGGAAGTCATGGAAGGTAAAATCTACTCAATCACCACAACAATAACCATTTTTTTTCCGTGCAGCCTCATTCTATTTTCAATAGAAATGTCACGAGCAAAATATTCACTTATTGTCCCACTAGTCCTCATGGACAAGGTTTGGAATTCCTTCCTGAGAGCATGCAACTGGGCTCTCTGAATTCCTTCCTGAGAGCAAAGCAAGGAGCTCACTTTCTTCTTGAACTTGGAAGGAAAGGTTTGCCTTTTATAGGCTACAATGACTAGACCGAACGAAACTGAAAAACAAACTGGAACATGGACAAGCCACATTCAAACTACAATCTAGAAAACTAACTCAAACAACTGAACGAAACTTTTGGAAGTGTGTTGATCATGTTGTTGACTTTGACTTCACGGACTTGGCCGACATTGCACGTTCTGGAATCTGGTACTCACGGTGTAAGATTTTACATTAGTGCTCCGAGTGTCCTTGTATGTCACAAATTACACAGTAGGATTGGACTCTCTCAAATGCAACATCTTGCCACCAACTGTGATTCCCTTTTACAACCCACTCTTGTTGGCAGTGGCAGAAGGAGATCAATTTCCATGCAGACTCTTGTTTACTACGGCTGACAAGGCTACAGAACTAACTCAAAGCTAATCAAGTTAAAGTGTATAGCAAAATCAGTTTTCAACACCCTTATGAAAAGACTAGAATGGTACCTTGAGTTGTGAGGCAGAGTCCTTCATGACACGAAGGGGAGCATTACCAATCTTTGTCATTTTGCCAAATTCAGTAACTTTTTTCCTTAAAGGCACATCCACTACCAAGCACTCGTTAAATCTCGCATGTCACTGATTTTCATGTCTCTTGTACGTTTGAAGTTCTTCAATAATGGTGTCCCTCTCCCTGCTACGTATTTCTTTTCATTCCAGAATTGTAATACTCACACGAGGTTTTCTTGGATCTCTCATATTGTTTTGTGTAATTAATAGCTTGGTGGTTTTCATTATTGTTCTCGTATAATAACTCCATTAACATCAATGTGGAGCTTTGGGTAGACTGGTAGTGGGAATTGTGATGACAATTCAGATGGTTAAGAACAGGGGAACCCAAAAAACTGTAAGGAAATCATTGTTTTCGATATTTGTTATCATCAAATTGTGCCCGATGACACCATATTCACAGCTGCTTGTCCATGAGAGAATCTCTGTAACTGTATCATGCGTGCATAGATGCCGTCAGGATAAGTCTTCAACAGATGGGAATGAGAGCCTTGTTCAGCTACTTTCCCATCATCTAGAACAGCGATTGTATGCGCGCCCGTGATTGTAGAAAGTCTGTGTGCAACGACAATAGTTGTCTTTCCCTTACAGGCGATCTCCAATGCCTCCTGTATGCACTTTTCGGATTCTGCATCGAGAGCACTGGTGGCCTCATCGAGCAGCATTATATCTGCTTTCCTCAAGAAAGCTCTTGCAAGAGCGACCCTTTGCTTTTGTCCTCCGGATAACTGCACCCCTCTCTCCCCAACAAATGTCTTATATCCATCCGGCAACGTGGATATGAATTTGTGGGCATTTGCTGCGGTTGCTGCCTCGACTATGTCTGCCTCTGTGGCTGATTCATGCCCGTATGCTATGTTTTCGTGGATGGTTGTGGCAAACAAGCAAGGCTCCTGTGGCACGACAGCTATATGACGCCGCAGTGACTTCAGATTGTATTTTCTGATATCCTTTCCGTCGATGATAACCCGGCCTGATGAGGGCTCGTAGAATCTCTCTATGAGTGCAATGATTGTACTCTTACCACAGCCACTAGCACCAACAAGAGCAAGTGTTTTCCCTGCTCGAGCTCGTAGGTTCAGGTCGCGAAAGATGGAAATATCAGGCCGGGTGGGATAGGAGAAATCGACATGCTTGAATTCCACTTCGCCGCGAAGATGGTCTGGGACAAAAGTTGCATTTGGATCATCTGGATCGATCTCTGTACTGCGGTCCAGCAGGTTGAAAACGGAATGCATTGCCCGACCACCCTTGATGAATTCAGGGGCTAGTGTAAGTGTCTCAGCGGCACCATTGGCTGAGACCATGAGAACCATGAAAACCCGGATTGTATTTGAAAAGTCTGAGATCCCATGCTTCACTAACCAAGAGGCATACCACAAACCTAGCGCGTAGGAACCGTAAAGAAGAAACTGCGCGATGCCATATCCACTCCCAGCTATCTGTCCCTTCCAGAAGCATCGGCGCAGGGGGCCATCAAGGCTGGAGGTGAAAAGTCTTACAATCTTTGCTTCTGAGTTGAATGCGGCAACAGTTCGAACATTGGCCACAGCTTCCCCAGCAAGCTGTGTGGCCTTGGCATGTGCAGATTCTATGTCGCCGGAGAACCCAGTCAGAAACATTTTCTGTACAAACAAAACTGCCAGTAGTGAGACCTACAATGCTATTTTTTTTTTTGATAACGTAGGAAAATCCTTTCCTACCGAGAAACATACCTGCAAAACAGTGGCTGCAACAACTACAGGAAAGACGGCAATGAGCACCAGGGCCAGCCGCCACTGCAACACGAATCCAGCCGTGCAAGCAACCAGCATAAGAGCAGAATTCTGCATTATTACCGAGATTCTGTCTCCAATAGCCGACCTGACATTATTGGCATCGAGGGCAAGCCTCGCAGCCGCTCTGGAGCTCTCATTCTCTTCCTGATCAAACCAGGCCATCTCATTTTTCAGCATTGCTGCAAGCATTTTCTCTCTCACACGTTTCGTCAAGTTCTCTCCTACAATATCCCAGAAAAAGTGCTGCATTGTGTTGAAAACGAGTGCAGCCGAGGATACGCCGATCAACATGTAGCAGTATTTTGCAATCTCTCTGATCATGAAATCATGGTCTGGATTGTAATACACGCTAAGGACAGCACTCAGCACATATGCAAAGAACGCACTGAGAGAGCCACAAATAACCGATCCAACAGTACCCGCCAAAGCATAAGTCCACTCAGGAGAGTTCATCTTTGCCAGGCGCCAGAAAGAGTTGGCTTGCTCCTTAAATGCCAGTTTTTCAAGCCTGTGATTAGGGTATGCGGCATCCATGGAGTGGCCGAAGTCAGAGGTGGAGAAGTCGGATAATCTTCGAGAGTAAGGAGATCGACCGTAAGACGAATTTCTAGTAATAATGGGTGAGCTAACAGAGTTCCTGGCACTAGAAGGCCTGCACAGGAAACAAAATAGGAAGAGGAGGATCAGAACGAAGAATCACATGGCTCACTGATAATTTCCTAATTACAATGACATAAATTATATCATTATTCCTTTGAAATAATAATACCTTGCACTGCTCTTTCTAGCATTGATGACAGCAGTCTCATGAGCTGCTTCTTGCATTCTGATCAGTTTAGCATATACACTATTTTCTCCTCTGCTGAAGAGCTCATCATGTGTCCCGATTTCGGACACACCGCCTTGCTGTAAGACGGCTACAAGATCCGCTTTTTGAATGGTGGAGAGACGATGCGCGATCACTAGAGTTGTCCTCCCAATCATGAAACGGTCGAGCGCCTCCTGGACAAGCTTTTCTGATTCAGAATCCAAGGCACTAGTCGCCTCATCCAACAGGATAATAGACGGGTTCTTCAGCATGGCCCTTGCTATCGCTACTCTCTGCTTCTGTCCACCAGAAAGCTGAAGTCCACGCTCACCAACCTGATGTCATTGCCAAAATTCCAGAAAATGTTAGGGCGTTCTCTTCAGTTTTACCACGCCTTACACGGCTAATTTGGGAGAAATACTCCCGTTCTTTCACATTACATTACCAACTAATTTAGGAGATATGTACCAATCCAAAGGCTTCTATTGTCAAGCAATTTTGCGGGATTTGAACTCGAGATTTAGTCAAAATTCATCTGTCTGATACGGTTGAAACTCATTTTCTTTAAATTGCTGCAGTGAATAGTTCATTGCTGCAATGTCGGCTCTCAGAAGAGAAAATCATAACGCCAGAGTAAGAATCCCGATGTGCCTAGTGGTCTGAATGTAGTAACATTTTCCTTGTGGTTCGAGAATTCACATGCACATGGATGTTTTGTTGACTGAAAACCATGTTCCCTTATATTTAAATGCCTGACCAAACACTGGCAAGATTCTTGACTTTATAAAACAATGTCATGTTTGATTGTTGACCAAATAACTCATTCACACTGTACAACAAAATATCACTACATCCCTATTAATAAATATCTTGGAATTACTACCATCATTGTTTCAGCGCTATTCGCCATCATGGGTCCGATGGATATAGGTGAGAAACTTCAAACCTTTATCAGATTGTCGGTGTGTGATAAAGTATTGAGCTGGTCCACTTAGTGTCTAAGTGGGTTTAGTTAAGCGTCCGCTTAGTTGCCAGTACTTAAAAGCATCATTCCGGCAGGACGGGACGGAAGGTGACCGTCCAGTGCTCAGGAATTGGGTGGTCGCCTAGGCTGTGCGACTGAGTATTAATGCCATGTTGTTAAAAGTACATTCATTAACAAGATAACTAACCTGAGTATCATATCCACTGGGAAGCTTCACAATGAAGGAGTGAGCATTGGCGACTCTTGCAGCCTCTTCGATTTCGACTAAACTCGCATCCGGCCTACCCAACAGGATGTTCTCTTTGATCGTCGTGCCGAAAAGTGCAGGCTCTTGGCTTACCAGCCCGATGCGCTGCCTCAACCATGTCAACTTCAACGTTTTTATGTCGTGACCATCTAGCAGGATTTGTCCTGAGAAGAAGTTGCAACCAATTCAGTAATATAATCTGATCATACAAATTGGCTATCCTAAGATTCAAATAATCACCTGAATTAGGATCATAAAACCTCTCAATGAGTGATACAACCGTGCTTTTACCAGAACCACTGCTTCCAACTAATGCAATGGTCTTCCCGGCAGGGACAGCAAGAGAGAAATTGTTGAGTATTTGTGTTTCAACCCTTGAAGGGTACGAAAAGTCGACATTTTTGAGCTCCAGCTCTCCTGTTATGGCTTCCAACTCAATACCAGTTTCAGGATTTCTGTGGACGGATGGTCTGTGATCGATTATGCGGAAAATTTTAGCAGCAGCCACTCTTGCCTTCGCCAGTGCAGTCACACTTGGAGCAGACTGGCCCAAGCCCCTGTTGAATCCAAGACAGACTGTTAATCAAAGATCAAATCTACAAAGAAGCCGGGGTTCCAAAAAGTATTAGGCAAACCCTAAGCCGCCAGGGCTTAGGCGGCCTATGCAAGCCCGCCTATGCACCCGTCTAGGCGGATAGTACTTTGGCGACCACTAAGGGGCCTGGACGAAGAGAAAGAAGCTAATGAAAACGCGGAATAAATAACTCTTACAGCCCTCCAATCATTACAGCGAACATTGTTGCTATAGCCAGACCTCCATTGGTGAAATGATGACGAACCAAGAATCCTCCATACCAGAGCAGAAGTGCGTAACAGCAAAAAACAGTAAAATATGTTGCTCCCAATCCAATCCCTTTGGCCAATCCGATCCTGAAACCAATCCTTTGAGCCATTCTAAGCGCTTCAGAATAGGACTCCAATGCTCTCGAATCGCCCACAAACGCTAACACTGTCCGGATTTGGGCTACTGTCTGAAATTTTAGTAACAAATTACAATACAAGAGGAGAAAGTATCAATTATTTTGACATGGATTTTGAACCTGTTCTGCAATATTTCCAGCTTGAGATAATGCTTCTTGGCTCTTGCCGGAGAGCTTGGACAATGTCGTGGTGTGGATGCCTCCAATAACAGCAATCAGCGGTACTGCAGCAAGAGTGACGAGAGCTAGTTGCCACACTGCTGTGAAACCCACCACAAATCCAGATACGAATGTCGCCATGTAGTGCAAGAAATTTCCTAGCTGGAAAAAAAAAAACAAGAGAAAATTTCCAAGTTCAGGAAGAAAAATTGATGAGAAAATATAATTTGGGCTTCTTCTTCCTTTGCTTCACCTTTTCGCTGATAGCGTCCTGCACCATCACTGCATCTGTATTAATGGCAAAAATGACGTCGGATGTCCGAACCTCTGTATCAAAATACTGAATGTCTTGGTTCAAAGCAGCTTCCAAATACTTGATCCTCATTTGGGTCGATTGTCTTTCTCCAGTCCACATCCAGCAAGAGATCTCTGAACAAAAAATCAATCAACAAACAAAATTGTAGGAAAATCAAGATCGTCTCATTAATTAGTGTCTTGTATTCTTCAAATAATATACCTGCCCACGAAGATGCCCATATTGCCGCTCCCACAACAAGAAAGTAAAATGCATACTGCAGATCATCGCAAGAAGAAGAAAAAAAATGTGATCTCCCCCTTTCCAATGATATAATATACAAAAAAAAAGCCCAGTTCATCAAAATCTTATTATTACCTTGACAACTTCCTGTGTCATCTTATCAACATTATCAGCATTGGACCCAAAAGAATTGACCAGATCAGCAAAGAATCTGAGAAACAAAGGCAATGATGCACCATGAACAATTGCCCCAGCAGTGCCAATCATCATCAGAACAAAATCCATTCCATCTGCGAAACGGAACAACTCCAGAATCCCAACAGGCTCTAGAGCACCAGGCTTCTCCACCTCTGCTCCGCCGTCTTTGACCACATCATCGGCCGAAACCTCCATGTCCTCCGGCGAAGTTTCTCACCCTTGTCCACAAAATCTTTGGAGGGTCCCTGTCTCCGTTTGACCGGTGCACTTGTGCCTACTGCTGCACTGCAGGGACAGTTGAAACAGCAGCTGAAGAGCGATTGTTGGTGTTAATGTATGTATGTGGATATTAATACACGATCGGGTTGTGATTGTGGTGATTGTCAGATGAGTTTTTCTGACACGACAACCTCAAGACCTCGCATTTCAGACCACCTCCAAAGCTCTATCAGCTTTATCTCCTCAACAGTGTTTATGTTCGTTCCTCTCCTCAGTCATAATCTTTTTTTATTAATTTTCCTACCAGAACAAATTGAATAAAGAGAAAACTACCGACCATTTATTTTCCTTCCACCACTAGTCTAATTTGTTGTTGAAAATTTATCCCATTTCGTTGCAATAATTCAAATTCCTTAATGTAAGTAGGATTGCACCTTATAATCAATCAGCATATGATTATAATTTTAATGAGAGTTGCCCGTTTTTTTAATTATATTAGTTCATACACGTGCACCTGTACACACGAGGTTTAAGCCTAGAGAGAGGCGAGTCTGTTTTCTAACATGGTATTGGAGCAGGCGATCTGAAGCCCGAGAGTGTTTCCGGAAAAGTCTGGAGTGAATTGGCCCAATGGGCTCATGGGAGGTTTGGCCCAATTTGGGCATTGTTTCAGGAGGTCTCGATAATTGTTTCCGAGGTCCTAGTAATTGTTTCCGGGAAAATCTCGAGTATTGATCCCAAAATGAGAGTTGGGCCCGATTGGGCATTATCTGTGTCGTTGTCCAAGTCCAACAGAGTTTACCCTTATGGTTTTAATGAGTATTGCCCACTTTTCTATTTATATTAGCCTACACACGCACACCAGCACACACTAGACCAAAGAGAGAAGGGTCTAACATTTTTTTCCTTCCATTTCCATCTATGATGTCCATATATCTGTTTTTGTTTGCTTTACTCGTAATCTCTTTTATACTTTTTTTTGTAAGTAAAGTTTTATTTTTCGCAACTTCAATGTTACAATTTGGGCTATTTACAATATGGCCCATCCTCCTGTTTTTTACAACTCTTCAATCGCTCCTCCTCTGGCGTGCGATTTTCACCACTGTCTCCTTCAATCTCAGTCTGTTTTTAATCTGCAATCCGTCAATCTCCTGTCTGATTTTGCATACATAGTTGCGGATTTTGACTCCAATCGCTGTAGCCAGAGGCGGCTTGGAGCAGATTCCTGGTTTTGAAGATATGCTAGGTCTGTATTTTCAATTTCTTTATAAATTCATCTCGACTCCAGTCTTTTTGGTTGAATACTTTTTCATTCCGTTGTTTCCATAGCTGCCAGCAGCCGATCTGC
This sequence comes from Pinguicula primuliflora, assembly GCA_025802335.1. Classification (NCBI taxonomy): domain Eukaryota; kingdom Viridiplantae; phylum Streptophyta; class Magnoliopsida; order Lamiales; family Lentibulariaceae; genus Pinguicula; species Pinguicula primuliflora. The sequence continues at coordinate 19,262 of JAOYMZ010000003.1, forward strand.
CACAAGGATTT